>JAHZND010005625.1:0-10318 GCA_027744115.1 Acrocyrtus sp. NNG-2020
CCCTAGCGGGAATGCCTCACGTCACGCAATCCCATCAACAGACTTATATTTTTGCAATAAATGGATAGGCTAAAGCTCCACCTTAACTGCCTTCCCAGAGGGAAAACCATTACACCCGCTTACACCATACATAATCATACTTTATTACTTCTATACTCGCATATTATCAGCTCTATTATGAGTCCCCATAGGTTTTTCACTGTTATTCAGGGAAATAGGTTTCAAAAAATTCTACAACTCTTTACTATATTATAACGAGGAGTAAAAGGACAGAGCGAGAGAGGGAGGAGCGCTAGTGACACTATACTCATCCCCTATAGCAAACCAGCTTTATGCTCACTCCCCTCAAACTAAAATGATTTAATTTTATAAATGGAGCGCAATAAATATAGTACAGAGTAGATTTTGTGGTGATTTAGCGATTTGTTATCGCAAAACCTGTCACTTCCGTACACCCTCTTTTATACAACTCCAGGCCTGTAATGTAATCCAGAGTGCAGTCAATCTCCGTCGGAAGAAAGTTGGTCATTTTCGCTACGCAAATAATTTATTGATAAATCAACAAGAGTAGAACAACAATACCTAAAAACCTTTTATCCCTTCTTTCTACTGACTCATATTTTTTTCAGTCTACTTTTTTTAGAATTTGTGTTGGCCACAATGGCAACAGCTCATTTATAATTGGATGGAGGAGGTACCGTACCTGGTTGGTGGGGTGGAAGAAGACCACTTGTAAACTTTCCCAGGCTTTTTTCCTCTATGCTCCTCTAGTGATAAAAGGACTATTATTTTCCTGTGCACAAAAGGCACTCTGCTCATGACTGCTCTCAAGACCAGTTGAAAAAAGGAACATTTTCCCTGCTGCCACTGCTACTCAAATGCACGATCAAATCAGTCCGAGCAGAATAAGAAATTAGAAACGGCAGTCAACAGCAGACCAACTTTTTTTCACTTTTGTATTTGAATTTTCAAGTGGAAAGCTTTCTCCGCCAGGGCAAGTATAGTCTACTACAGATATAAAAAAATGCTATTTTTAGTTGAAGAAAGGCTTCCTGCGGTTTTACAGTTTCTGCAAATTATTTTCCTTTCGATATATTTTTCTTTATAGATGGAAAAACCTATTTCCTTGTGTTGGTCATTGCTTCCGTGATGAATTGTACCATCCTCCGCTGCCAAGATGGACGACCAACTGTGCACTATCCTACTCGATATCTTTTGTTTGACCATCATCGGTACAAAAATAACATGTAAACCTTAGCGCGAAGGAAATAATGAAGTTGAAACGAATAGAAATGGAGAAAGGCAAAAACATTTACATTTGATTTACTTTACGCTTACTAAGTCAACCGTGTTCTCAATGTCAAGATGGTCATAATTTGAGATTTCCAGGCGGCCACTCGCCCAAAAAGTTGCAAAGACCGGAGAATATAATGTAATAAACAGTATGTAATAGTGAAGGAGTGGAATGAAATGGTGGAAATGTACATTCATTCCTTGCTCGTTGCTTGTTTCCTGCCCGCTGCCCTTTTAAAAAGTAAACATGGTCGGGAAAGTCAAGGATTCTGAAGAAAATTCACGGGCAAGACAATTCAATGATGACGCTTACAGACGTATGGGCGAATTTATTTGCGGATTTTTTCTTCAGCCGCTTACAAGAACATTTTTCTAGGTGTGTGGGAATAGAAAAAAGAGCCGAGGTATGGAAAGAGTGATCCTCTGAGGGCATACCTAAAGATGGAAATGGGAGGTGTAACGTGCTCGCCTCGTTCTGGCGTAGTCGTATAGCTATCGCGTAATACGAGCGTAAGTGAGTGACCATAAATTATTCGCTTTTTTTACTTAAGCCATTGATGCAGTGATGCACATTGACGGAGTGGAGAGAAAGAAAATGTGCTAAAAATAGGTTTGCAACTTTTTAGACCAGAAAACATAAATGTGCACAAAATAGCACAAAAAATCAAAAAATGCCTACATCCTCGAGTCCTTCCGTCTCTATAATTAATTGACTTTTGAGGTAACGAGAGTACTTACAATTTTGTGGTTGAGTTGTGCCAGCTCCTTCTCCGTCACCTTTCTCTTCTGCTGCTCTGCCTGAGCAGCCTTATACTGGGTGTACTTCTGTATAAGGAACATGGTCTTCGATGGCTTGGATGAGTGCTCCAGGGTTTCCACTCGTCACTCCAAAAGTAAATCTCCTGAAAAAATCTCTGATTATGATGAATTCGCACTGGCAAACG
Source organism: Acrocyrtus sp. NNG-2020 (assembly GCA_027744115.1). Taxonomy (NCBI): domain Eukaryota; kingdom Metazoa; phylum Arthropoda; class Collembola; order Entomobryomorpha; family Entomobryidae; genus Acrocyrtus; species Acrocyrtus sp. NNG-2020. Next base: position 2,238 of record JAHZND010005625.1, read on the forward strand.
TACGAGATCCTGTACATAAAATAAATTTCTCCAAGTGAGGCAATTATTCCTATCTCAGTTCAGCTGAGCAGTCCATTCTAGCCCCACAATTAAAAAATAAATGTTTCGTAGTAATCTGCAAAATCTGAGAACGAGCTGGAAACAAGGTGCGGAAAACAGTAGGAAATTACATAGGTTCACTGACGCTCACTTTCACGATAAGAAGGCAATAAAGAGGGAAAACTAAATAAAGCTGGAGCTACGACTGGAAGTGTTCTCCAGCTCTAGCTGTGAGTGAATATTGCCTAAGCAGTTTTCGTAGTAAAAAAAGGCTGCGGTGGTGAGTGAGAGAGTGTGCTCTGCTCTGGCTCTCTTTTTTCTCATCTATCAAGAGCAAGAGATGTACGCCGAGTGAAATCTAAAAAGGGAAAGTTGACGAATATAATAACCGGACTGTGGGGAAGAGTGAGATCCGTGTGAATTTATAGGACTGTTATAATAAGAGCTCCACTCGCTTGATAGTGCTCTCCTCATCATGATGCTGTCCTTTGTGAGTTTTTTGCTATAGGAGGAAAGCGGGATACGCTTTCGGTGCAGATCGGACTTTATCGACGAGCAAAATGTGAAGGTTTCCGGATAGGGAGAAGCGAGAGAACAAGAAAAAAAAGGAAAAACTAGTTACCTATATTTTCACATCTTTCTCTCCTTTACTCCTTTCCACTCGCTATACAAGAGCTTCTTATCTTTTGGGGGAACTACTGACTCACTCTTAGGCTCAAACGAGAACATCATTTTTGCAGTGGTGTCGTGTGGTGAGAGTGTGGCCTTGCTTCCTTTCTCTCCTTCAGCTTTCTCTAATACTGTCAAAAAATCTTTCCCATCTACCTACTTTCCCCTTTTCTCTGCTTAAATGTTGCGGAGGGTCTGTTTTGCAAAAAAAAGAGTTCTGGATACACCAAAAAATGTATATCTCTGGAAAGTGTTTTTTGGGTGAAGTTACTTTGAAAAGTATATGCCCGCACTATATCTTTTATAACTTTTTGGTTTGTGCAGTATACAAAGTGAGGCGGTAAGATGCTAGTAGAACATATTCCGTTTCCAGAGAGGAGAGAAAGGAAAAGGGGTCCCACTCCGCCTATCCTTTTGCACGAGCAGAAGCAAACTTTATGTGACTTGCACTGTGATTTCCCACGGCTGATATGGAATCCCAGCAGTATAAAAAAAATTCGACTGTTTTTCTCGTTTTTACTAAGCTTACATAAGTACACAGAGGCTGGGCTTATGGGAAACTCATAATTTTGGGGCAGATTTTTCTCCTACATTTGGTTATGAGATGGACAGTAGGGGAAACATTTTTTTTTAATTTTGCGGAGAATGAATTACTAGGTTTGACAAGACTAACTTGGAAGAAAGATGAAATGGAGGAAAGCCGATTTAATTTCTTTGGAGTGACCTTCAGCAGAAAATATCAGTTGAAGTTGGACGTGTACGGCATGTTGTAAAATGAATTGCTTTTGTCCATCCAATTAAAGGCAGCGCTTTTCAGGTAGACTAGTCCATAAAGTTTTATTGATATGGACTGGTCCTTATTAAATCGGAGCATTTGGAGGAAGCCGAAATCGTACAGTTCATTTCGGCCACTTTACACACTCTGAAAAGAAATAGCTCATTCCAGGAGCTTCAGATACGCAGCGATGTAAATTGAGTGTAGTCCAGAAGCTATGCCTCAGTGACGTCATCACAACTGAGAGAATGTGGAAAATGGAAGTGGAGCATGTGTGACGTCAGATTTTCTGCTTTCCTAAGTTGTAGTTAAAGCGGGCTAAGATAATCAATATCCCGGAAAGAAGACGCGTTTACCTTACAAAGATGAAATGAAACCAGAACGGATAAAAAAGATTGGATTCGATCGCATTACACGCGTGCAAAAAGAAAGTTCGCCTAAACAAGTTATATGTATTTCTTTAATCGCCCCAAGGTAGTTTGCCGTACAAAATAGCACTTTTCTGAAAAGGAGCATGATCTGTTAAGGATGCCTTTCCGACTACTATGTCAATTCAAGTTCTAACTTTGTTTTATTAATAAAATTAAATTTGCTGCGTTAAAAAGAAGTTTGCCTCGTTTCTTAAGTTTGACCTGTTCAGACTTGTTTTCTGCTCACTTTCACTTCTCTGATAAGCGGTGCTGAGACTCCGCGTGCTTTTAAATTTTACTTGCGTTGCACGCATCTCTTCTTCCGACTCTGATGAGCTCTCTTCCGAGGACTCTGCCGATGATGGATGGATTAAAAGAAGCCTTTCCAAGACGGTTAGTGGCTTTGGCAATTTAGAGTGTGGAGACTTATTCCCAGTTATTTTCCGCTCGATTTGCTTCCTCCTCTCGTTCTCAGCCCTCTCGTCTTCACTACTCGTTATATTTTCCATTAACTTACTAATAGATTGTGTAGGGCTTCGAAGAAAGTTCGAAATGGATAGTTTAAGTTCCGCCGACTTTTTCTGTAACGCGTTCCTGGTAGAGTATTCAGCCACTGTGCTAGCTTCAGATGGATGTTCCGACTCCAGCAGTGTAGCACTTGACGGCATCCAGAAATCGGAAGTAGAGTAGGTCTCCATTCTCCAGTTTTCTGCTTGATTAGCGTCGGCACCTTTACTCTTGTCATCATCGCTGTCGCTTCGTCGAAAGTTCCTGTTGGAACGGCTTTTTATTCCAGTGACTGTCCAATAGTACGGGGGGCTTGCAATGTATACGCCTGGTGTTGGCCACAGAAGTAGGAGAAAAGTGATCAGGAATCCTGCCGCAATGCCGGCAGCCTGTCCACAGATGCACTGCTCGGGAAGCACAATTGCAAATATGAAAAGGTCAAGTAGTGGCTGCCACGGTGCGTGGCTTGCAGATACAACCATTGGATATAGTCCATACACTAAGTCCTTTTCGTAATTTCTTGGCTCCAACGCATACGCCAAAAGTACTCTGAGACTATAAATGACGTTTCCGAATCCGAAGGTGGATTCTGAAGCGGGCAGCTTGCCACACACTAGAGGGTTAAAAGTGATGTAGAGGACGTGGGTTACCGCCCCCATAAGGAAAATTACAAGGAACATGGCGCATTTTGTGATTTTCCTTTCCAAATAGCGACCAATGGTGAAGAGAGTGATAGTGTTGACGATAAAATTGAACCGGTTGAAGTGGAAGAACTGGGCTATGAACAGCCTCCAGTATTGTCGCTTGACGAAGACGAGCTCCCTTGTCACGTAAATATCTTGCGCTTTATGCACATCAAACTTTTCCCGGAACAAGTAGAGAATCAGAAGGACAAAGCAGACTATAGTTGAAATTGGCGGAATATTGAGGGCACCCTTTGATTCAGCCAGGTGCCTGCGCCTGCCCACTGACTCGTAGGACGGCTCCATCAGGATTGACTCGGCGGAAGTAATGTGGTAGCGATTGTCGTATTTTGTAGATGCGGAAGCTGCGTTCGACAGAAAAAATATGTTCTGGTTTTGTGGAGCTCGCTTAGGCAAGGTGGCATACGGGTAGTCTTCGTTTTGATAGTAGGGGTGGTTAATTGGAGGATAGCGGGGATTTACAATGGTAGCAACGGTAAGAGGACTCTTTCTTCCTCCTGGGCGAGACTTGCAGGTCCTTACAGACGAACCGGATGAAAGCCCAGATCGAGCCGTCCTCCATACGTAATTTAGAGAAGGGTCCATCTCTTTGCCTCCCCAATTCGCTTCATATCATCATCGAAAAAAAAGTAGTCAAGTTTGGTCAAACATTTACCAGAGAAATGCTATTCTAGACTTTTACATCAAATAAATATACTTTCGGATATTAGAATAATTTACAATATTAGCAACAATTACCACGCAACAATTTTCGGTAAGCATGTAAACCGACTCTGAGCCAAGACAGGCAACTTTTAAAGGAACGTTATTAGCATGCAATTTTAAAGCCAAAATCTATTATTGAGATTCAGCAATTTGCTGTAAATACATACAAATTGGAAGGTCGTTTTTATAGGAAGGAACAAGCTACATTTCCCAGCAGTAATAATGGCATCTCCGGTAAGTAAATGTGACTCCAAAATTCCTTTATAAGCTTACATTTATTTATCAATCAAATTTCTGGAGTTTCATGAAAGCTTTTGTTTATGCCAGTTTAAGACGCAAGAGACGATGGACTTGGCTCGAGCATTACTTGAAGAGGATTCGCTGCCAAGTGTTTCCAAGGGAAGACGTGGACACGAGGAGAGTGAAGAGAGCCTGGACACTGCGGCATTCCGATCGCTTGTAGTAACGAAAGACTCTTCTACAGACCTAATACCTACCCAACTAGTGGAGTCCTCTGACGCTACAGTCATCAATGAGAACAAGCCGGGGCGAATGCTGGAAATGGTTCGAGGAAAAGGACTCGATGACGATGGAAAGCCAGTGGTCGGAAAAGTATTCTCCAGAGTGATTCAGATCAACTCGAATGAGAACAAGCCAAAGCAATTGAAAGCGAGAAGGGGATCTACAAAGAAGGACGAATTTTGTCCAGGTGCTGGGTGTGCGAGCAACCGAGAGAAGAACAATCATGAAAGACCACAGTCCTCTGCTCCAAAGCCTGAGCGCGAGCAGCTACGTACCAGCGGACCTGCATCAATCAGTAATGTGTGTCCAGCTTGCAAGCGGCAGTTTTCCGATGAAGCCTTGAGGCACCACATGGTCTTTTGCAACCCATCCTCTAAAGAAATCATGTGACCACCCAAAAATTCTCTTGTTACCCCATCGTCAAGTTAAAAGAATGCACATCTACTCGTCAATATTCTTTCCGAATTCAAAATTTTTGTTTTTATTTCCAAACTTGAATATAATAAATTGTGCAAAGACAAAATACTAACTTTTTGGTCTCAAACACGAATTTGTTTCTTTAATATCACTTGGTTTCGAAAAAATGCCAAAATATAGCATGAGCTGAGCATAGGATATTTCTCAAGAATTTGAATTTTTCAATAGAGAGGTATTTTAGCAGAGCTGAAAATACAATTTAACCCTTTTACGTTGGTCCCACAACCAGAAAAAGAAAAAAAACGTATATCTAACTTGGCCCCATATGCCATCAAACTAATTTATGAGATATTTAATACAACTATGCATATTCTTTACAAAATAACTATACTCTCTATACATAGCTTAAAGGTTGGTAATACTTAAGAAGAAATTGACCATATTCACAAATCATGCATGCAAGAAATAAAGAAATACTTACTACGAGCCGCTGACACAGTCAGCAAGCCAAACCTTTACAATCAATTCCCTTCCTCGGCAAAATAGTACAAAAAATCTTGAAATACTTATCTGACAATGCGACTCTTATACTAGAAATCACGACAGAATTAAACTCTACCTCCGTAAGAACGCACGCATTTCTTAGACTCAGTCCTATCACTACGAAATTACTCTATTCAGTATTTTCAGAATCAATCATGTCGTAGCCTTCACTAGTGTCGTCCATACTCTCGAAAGTCTTTTGTCGCTTTCTCACATTCCACTGCAAGCAATCTGCCAAAGAGTCAAACCAATCCTGGATCTGATCCTGAGCACAAATTGAAGGAACGGGGAAGATAGAGGTAGTGACGGATAATCTGCAAATTAATAGCACATAGTAAAATATATTTCCCAGCTCTCCTCTTGTTACATTTATTTCAATAAATTCACTTTAAACTGCACTTACATATCCCCGTGCTGCAACTCCTGCCGATTTCTACCATCAAACGATACCCACGCAGTGTTTCGGCTGTCTGGTGAAATTTTAATCTGCAAACATATTCAGTCACAATACATTAAGTCTCCTGTAATGCAATCAAGAAAGGCCACACCAATGTGAAAGGAATTAGTAAATAGGTGCTCTACCCTCCATTTGAGAGGCATGACTAATGATACCATTCGATGCGGTGGCTGGGACTGCATGAAGATGCGTGTTTTCCAACTCTATGGAAGGTCTTCGCTTCAAGGTGCACTTCAAACGGCTTCGAAGCGTGAGTGCAGCATTCCCTGTTCACATAAAAAAAGGCACTTTACTTACTGCTGGGTAATAAACTAATACCACGGTAAACAGTATTAGCTAGCACAGTTAATATTATTGCATGCTGTGCACCTACATACGTGCTTCAGCTTTGTCGATGCAATTATAGTAATGCTGTCAACCTACCTTCAAGCACATTGGTAACTTGTTCTTGGAAGTTGTCGAAGAGAAAAGGGGTTAAAAATCCCAAAGAGCCAAGATGGAAGGCCATAACAGGTGGTACCGATTGCTATTTACATAAAACGTTTCATTGTAGAGTCATGCTACGTGACAAAACCTAAATCTCAGGATGCCCCACGTCACACCAAGTTCATTGATCTAGTCAAAACAGATAGTTAATCTGGTTGCATAACCTTACCTGAAACAGAGAGGACGCATACAACAAGGTCCCATCGCCACCTAGACAGATGATGAAATCAATTTTGTCCGTGAGGTCATCCCGACCTTCACGAAACACCTGCAGCTTATCACGAATGGCCAAAAATTCCGTATTCGCAGTAAGCACCTTGTCGTCCAGTATAGCTGCTTCCACATGGACAACCATTCTTTTCTCCTGAAGCAATAAAAAACCAGAACTCATTACCAAAACCGATTTCGAAATAGCCCCGGCTTAAAAATGCACAATAACGACTTAGAATGATTAATTGAGGAAAAACTTAAGGGGAAAACGATGAAAAGTGTAAAATCGGCTCTTACTATAATAAGCCATTGCGTAAGCTGAACAAATGGGTTGAGAACAGAAACATCTCGGGTTTTCTTGATGACGAGAACTGTCAAAGGGGGCTTGTACCAAGTCAGCCTTTGGAATGCAGGATCTTGGATCTGCCTGTAAAATTCAGAGAAACACACACGTACATTCAAAATGAGTAGAAGGACGTATGCTTTCGTGCTTCTCACATGAAAAAGATTTATCCAGTTCGTGCTGGCTCAACTGCCCTAGAACATTCTCTTAATCTGTCCATGACCACCAACTTTCTTGCCATACAGCTCTTGCACTTTGTACTGCAGCCACTACACGCTCACGCTACTGTTTTTTAAAAATCTAATCCTACAAAAAAACGCACTGATGAAATAATCTTTGTACTTCTTTACCATTGCACAGGACGCGACGGTTCCAGAATCTTCATCTTTCTCTTTACTCCGTGAGGAAGGTTTTTTAGCTGCTGTAACTTCAGATTTCAAATGAATGAATCTCGGGCTTTGAGCTGCCAACCACTTTTTATAACTGGTACCTTCTTTTACGTCCAAGTAAAAAGAATAAAAATTCCAAAAAGGAGAATCCTGTCCATTTACCTTCCTATCCTCCACGTACAATACTCAATGTCACCTTACATTAGTCATACAATAGCAGACTAGAAAAGTCTTTAATGAGCACGCTCTACTGCTAATTTGATGCCGTTTTTGATGGACGTTATGTGCCACCAAAGAACAAAAAATTCTCTCAACCCCAAGTGGTGCGTGTGGTTTCCACAGATTCTTCTGGAACTAACTGTCTCCCTGAACACTCCGTTTTATACATTTCTTGACTAATTGTGAAGATGCTCTGTCAGCTCACGAGCTCAAACATGTTTTTGTTGACACTCAACATGATGGCCTAAATATTGAGAAATTTTCTGAATATCGTACTCTCCTTCTGTAAAACAGCTCAGCCAGTATAGTCATTTAATGAAATAGCTCAATTGATAAGACTGTTTACCCACACGTAATTCCAATCTCACAAACTAGGGAAAGTTTTGTAGTAAACAGATCCTATCGGAACTAGATTTATGGAAGGAGCTTTGAGAGCAAAGCGAACTGGTTTTCCATTTCCTGCTCCGTATAATTCGTAACTCATCGCGATAAGGATGCATTATTGCACGTTGAACGGTGTGTGCTGAGAGCAGAAACAGTCGTGTTAAGAAAGTTGGTGGATAGCAAGCAGACAATAAAAAATATAATGTTGCCGGTGGCGCAACATTGTAGTGTAGCATTGTTAAATTGTAGCATGCCCACTTAATTAAATGGGATGATGAAACAAATCAGAGCCAACACATCCT
>JAHZND010005626.1:0-19584 GCA_027744115.1 Acrocyrtus sp. NNG-2020
CCATGTAAGTGCTAGTTAAGTACTTCTTCTGAATAGAACCGAGTCAAGAAGAAAGTTTTCGGATGACTTGACAGTGAGTTTAATCTGAATCTGTACTGACTCTGATTGATTGTACGTTTCGGAATTAATTACTGAAACTAAACAATAAATGAATAGGTAAGAATAAGAAATCATCATTATTAGGTACACATACCCAACAATTAAATTGAGTTAACCTGATTTGTTTTGCTTTTAGGTGTTCTAATACAGTTGCTTTGAAAAATCTGATGAATCCACCTCCATTCCTTCTGACTCGCAATTTGGCGATCAGCTGTGTTGTTACAAGTGTCAAAATCTTAATAAGCTGATATTTATATGATAAAATACAGCAAAATCGAAATTGATGCGTCAAGCAACAACGTAAAGAAAATTTAGGTTAAGTGATTGATGCAGCTTTGGTTGGGCCAATCTGCTCCTGTCTTCAGAGCAGAGAAGATATAAAAGGTATGCCATTCCAACTCATTTACAAAAATTAAATTAATAAAGACTATACTACTGTAGACTAGGAAATTTCATTTTGAATCCGAAGTTTATTTTTAGTGTGTTGTACAAGATAATGCCACTTACTAATTTCAGTTGCAGCGTTTTTAAGTTAGAATGGATGAATGTTAAAGTCCATCAGTCAGTACAAAATGATGCATATTAAAGTTAATAATTAATGATCCATGATCCCACCCCACATTCGGTCTCACTGACAGCTTGCTGACTTTACTATTATTGAACTACCGGCACTACCGCTGGGTGTCAAAACAAGTGGTCAGATTTCAAATAATTGTCAGAAAATTATTAATTGTTGTTACCTATGTAAATGTAATCTGTTTTTTTCAAATATTGGCATCGGCATCGCAATCATAAACGCTAGTTATTCGGGTTCGGCATACAGACGAAGATCAAATCCCATTACCTTGCTTTAACCAAAACGAAGAGTTAAGAGTTGCTAATTGTATTAGTTGGCAACACCGTTCTCTTTTGTTTCCTGGAATTAAATTCTGAAAACATGCCTAAGCCTGCCGGAGTATTGGTATTTAAAACATCAAAATTCTAATTTTCTGGGGAAATCGCAGTTACAATATTAGTGCTAGCTAAAAATTGAACTTGTTCTGTAAGTTATGTTTTGTTAATACAGTGCAGAAAATCTTTTGAATACCTCGTGCCAAATCAATAAAGATGGCTGGTCCTGTGTTTTCACGTTTCGTATCGCTAACGCTTAACCCATAACGCTAGTTTTTAGAAGCTTTATCTTATCTATCTCATTGACTGATATTGACTCTATGACTGTGACTGGTCGATCCAGCACCTACACACTAGTACTCATTTGCTTAATTAATGTATGAATATGCCTTCCACTATTTGTTCGTAGTTTATAGAGATATTTTGCTATCGATAGGGCACAAATAACAAAAGCGAACTAATCGATTTTTAGAATTGGTCAGTCAATTTAATGGTTATCATGCCATGAATTAATTGTGCTTTTTCCTATTTAATTGCTATAAAAATGGAGTTATTTTCAGAACCCATAAGCATGCATGCCATGCATGGTCATTTTGTCACACTGGTTCACGGCTGATTTAATCAGCCTGATTAGAAAAGCAAAACGTTGAAACTAAAAGTAAACTAATTTCTTTACGTCTAGAAATAATTTTACCATGCTTATCAGTAAATGGTACGAAGAATGAACAGGAAACCTATAGAAAGAAACGACCAATTGACGCTTTATACAATGACAACTGACGACAACCGAGGGACGAGAAAAGTGTAAATTAGATTGCATTCAAACCAAATGTAAAAGATGCAAATCCCGAATTGAATTGGTTTGCTTTTTACATGCAATTAACTAAACTATATTCATACTTAGGGTATTCATTTCACTATTTCATATGCATCAATTACTAATGTAAATTTTTATACATTTCATTTATTTATGTATTAATGTATACATCTCGAATCTCGATCGCACTGTTAAAGTATTTCTTATTCTACATTACATACCTACCTACCGGCTTGATATGTCGAAGGTTTTCCGCTTACTACGGATGAATTTTTGAATACCCTACATTTTACATGATTCTATCCAGAAACGGTATTATAGTAGACAAACAAAATGAGGTTGGAGTTTTGATTTAAGTGCAATGATAAAATAGTGGAGTGGATATACTTATCTGTCGCCTGTTACCAGTGTAGTAACAATCGTTCAATTGTCTTTAAGGATTTCCTGGAGTCGAGTGATTGAATAATATTCCAAATAATCACGAAATGTGAAATTCAATTCGAGTGCAGTAATAGAGTAATATCCATTTCCATGTAAAGGAAGTGGGCGGTGAACATTACTGATTCTACAAATCTTATACTTTTGTAATTGAAAGTTCCTCTTTACATTTCATAGTTCCATTTATTTAAAGTACTTCAACGCCAGTTTTTATCAGTTACTAGAACCAGAACCTATCTTGATTGTCGGCCAAGAGGACGGTCAACCAAATTTTCAAGAACAGCATCATCATAAAATACAGATCTTGTGGATACGTAACGTAGAGGAATCACGGAAGGGAAGAAACAAATGTCTGATTGGTTTCCATAAAAAGGACTTAATTCTGGCTCCTCTTCATCTCGCTGTATATAAGGAGTACATCTGCTTTGGAAAATATCGGCTCTTTTGGGGTTTGATTTTTTATAGTTAATTTTAGACTAAAAGTAGAAGCGTTTATTGCAGAATGAATATATTTAATTTCGCAATTCTATGTTTAATAATATGGCTGTGCTGACAGAGCTATTTTGTAAGCTTTTCTTTAAAAAATTCTATATGATGTTCATGATTGCAGTCACAAATAAACTTTTCACGAAGCTCACACTCGCCCATTCGTATAGTGTATTTTTTGAGAAGCTCCTACGTAAATAATTTCACGCATTAATTGGGATTTGTTGAGAGATCTGCAGGTCTTGACGTTTTGCAGTTGCAAGCAAGATGTGAAGAAGTTGCATTTTAAGTAATGTAACTTCCTGGTTCTGTAACTTCATCCCGAATAACTAGCAAAGGTCACAAATCTGGAAGCTCCTGTTACATCTATACTCTTGCCCTCTTGTGAAATGTGAGAGGTGCACGAAAAACGTGCGTGCTAATTAGAAAAATTAAGGATTGTAGAAATAGGAAAGACTGTTGCGTATATTGTATGGAACGTACACTTTTACATGAAAATTAATTCCAAATGTAAAATAAAAATTAATTACCTTTCACAAATACCTAATTCGATTGTACTTTACTAGATGGAAGGAAATGGAAAGGCGTTTACTTTGAATATCAAGAAGCGGAACTGAGGATTAATATACGAAAGATGATGGACGAGGTGGGAATGCCAGAAGATTTGACAGATGAGGGAATCGCGAGATTTCTAGAGGACCTCATTGGAGATGAAATTGATGTGGATTTCATCGATCAGTTACGAAGCAGTGACTCTGACATTCTTGAAGACTGTTTAAAACATCTACAGGAAGGGACCTCTCCACTAAATTTCAGACGTAGTTCTGTAACTGAATCGGAAAAGGATGTTAGTAAACTTGAAGCACGAAGTACAGAACAACAGGAAAAACTTCCGATCGCGTCGTCGTCAAAAAGCTGCTTTGAGAAAGATGAAGGGAAATATACACCCACACAACCAACAGCAATTATTCCTGGAAAAGGCAAAGACAATCAACAGGACCAATCTAAACGTGCTGCCAAAAAGAAGAAAAGCAGTGCAGAAAATAAAGAAAGAAAGGAGACTGAGAAGGAGAGGTATGTCAATACCGAACTTAAATCGCTGGTTGAAGCACAGCCTCCAGCTTCTTGTCTTGTAACAAATATTTGTTCGCTGGGAAAAGACTCGGAGAAAGTTGTCAAAAGAAAAGGGTGTAATCTAGAAAACGACAAACATTCGTTTAGTATACCAACTCTTGTTCTCTGTAATTTAAGAGAAACAAGCCTATTTCCGAACGGAGTCCCATTTCGAATGAAATTAACAGCTAAACTTTTGGATGAAATTAAATGCCTAGAGAGAGACATAAAGTTAAAGGAAACTAGAAAGAAAATGCGCTACAATCAAGAAAACAAGGAAAGTTTTGCAATTCAGGGAAAGGAAGCTACACAGAACAAGTCTAAAGACCGATCAAGAAAGAAAACGGAACTTCAAAATAAAAATACGATCGCAGAAGCAGAGAAGCCAAAAGTTGTATTGGCGGAGGCAACTAAAAATCAAGCTGAATTAATTCTCTCGAAAGCGGAAGCTGGTAAAAATGTAGACGAGTCGATTCCGAAATTGAAATTAAAGGCTCCCGAAAGCAAAAAAGAAGACACAGTGAGCCACATAACACTAACAAAGAATTCGAACAAACAGAAAGCTCAGGAAATGAGCAAACTCGAAACGCCAGAAATCGAGATACTAGTGGAAAAAGTAATCACTAAAAGTCTAGATGCCCCGGGGATGTCCAAGACAAATGAGTCAAAGCTCGAGAAGACTGATGAACTAGATAGCACGAATATAACTCATAAAAAACCAAATGATAACCACTCGGCTAAAAAACCTAGAAATAGCATTTTCCGAAATTTTAATACTGGAATCTTGGGTATTGGCCTAAACTCTCCTGAAAAAAAATCACCAAAGACTAGTGAAGATAAACTTACTCCAGTTAAAACAAAGGAACATGAAGTGGAGGTCGTGGAAGTGAAGTCTCATGCAACTACTTCAATTTCTGATAAATTTCAAAAGGAACATGAAGTGGAGGTCGTGGAAGTGAAGTCGTCTCAGGCAACTACTTCAATTTCTGATAAATTTAAAAAGGAACATGAAGTGGAGGTCGCAGAAGTGAAGTCGTCTCAGGCAACTACTTCAATTTCTGATAATTTTCAAAAGGAATCTATTCCAGAATATTCTGGTGCAGCTGAAGAAACTTCCCGTCCGTGTGAAACTCTAGTCGTCAATCCGGAAGTAAATTCGGTGCAATTACAGGAAGAAGAACACACTATAGATGTGAGGGAAGAATCCGCTTTAAACAATGATGCAGTCACCATTTCTCAAAATGAAGATATCGTAGCACTAGAAACTGAAAATTTATTTGTAGCTGGTGGTGAAGACGATAGTCATTTAAGTTTAAGTAATGACATTGATGATGACGACACTCCTGTATCGCCAGGTGACGTGAGCGATGCTCCGGAATTAGAAGAGTCAGCTTTTGAGATAGAGAAAGAAAAACCTTTCGGTAGAAAATCCCCACCACTTGAGAAGGTATCCTATAAAAGGAAAAACATCATCGAATCCAGTAGTGATGATGAAGTGAAAAGAAACGATACGGATACTGTAGATGATGTGGAAATGAATCCAGAGCGGAAAACGTCTAAGACGTCTTTACCTTTCGAGAGGAAGCGAGATCAGGGAGACTCAAGGTCTAGGAAGTTCGACAAGTTTGAACATGAACGGCAAAGAAAGTTGGGAGAAAAGAAGAAAGGGAAAGAAAAAACAAAAAAGGATCTAAGTGAAATCTTGAAAGAAAAGTCGCTTCTTGATAGTTCTTTTAGGTAAGTTATTGTTAGTCTAAGTTATTCGTTTATTTCAAATTTTGTCTTCTGCAAAAATTGTATTTTACATTTATCAAAGTGATTTTAATTTTTGTACTCTACTAGAATTCCTAAAAGGACCAGTATTAAACCCATCCGCCTACCTAACTCGGTTATAACTCCGTTGGCTAGTGCTGACGTTCCCAAAGAAAATCTTCAGTTTGAAAGATCCCGGAAGAACGATAAAGATAAGTGGGAGAGAGACTACTACAAGGGAAGAGATTTCAAGGACTACAATAAACATCAAAATGATAATCGCATAAATAAAGAGTCAGGTCCCACTTATAAGAACAGATTTGTGGAACCTCCTGACGAAAGAGTCGTTGTTTTAGCACCTGAGACAAAGAAACCGGAAAGTGAACAGGCTACTTCCCCAGTACCTGGTATTAACTACCCTGCGTCTGAATCACAACCAGATCCAGAACCGCAGTGGTGCGATGATGGGGAGGGACCTGGAGACGGATGTTCAGATAACGCTAGCAGCAGTAGCAAATCTGATAATGATGAAACTACTCCTTTATTAATTAAAATTACTAACGAGGAACCTTGTAAAGAAAATATTGAAACTGAGGAACCGGAAAATGATGAGGTGAACCAAACAAATGATCCAGAGGTTCCGGTAGAATTCCCACAGGAAAGTTCTTTAGCTTTTGCGTCTGTGTATCTGATGGCAAACAGCGATAGCATAGACCTTCCTGATGTAGACCTAATTAAAAACGCATATGAAGTAACGGTTATGAAAATAGCGTGGTGGTTATTGGGAGCAAGTTTAAAAATTCCTGGCTCTGAAATAGGAAGTGATTCTAACTGTGATGAAGACGAAAGTGACTATGATGGTGCTAGCAATCAAAGTTTTTTAGATAGGCTTGACTTTACTTTGTCGGATGATGAAGACCTATTTCCAAATGATTCTTCTGATCCACGACTAAAACCATACTTAGGACCAGTAGCGGAACTGTGCGTAAGTTGCTGGTTACACTGTTTCTACTTTCTCACATTTCGTTTATTAATTCTTGAGTTAGATTGGAAAAAATATAATGACGTGTCTATAATGAGTAATGAGCTATTTGTTGAGGTTTACTTGTGACTGCAATAAGTGAAAATGTTGCCTTTTAAATAAAACGTATACAATTTGATTTTGGTATAAGTTCGTAGCAATTATTCATCCAGCTTGTATTAACCGTTTTAGGGAGCAGCACTGCTTAGTGCAAAATATCGGTCTGGGCCCGATGATAAATTTGAAAAAATATTTCAAGTTAGACATAATGCTACTTATGACAAAGAAAATTTTCAGGTAAGTATACCAGTTATGAGTATTATTATGAAGCAAGTAGAGTTAAGGTTGGTTGAATTAATAAGCTAATAATTCTCCACATGATTCTCTACAGGCCCGCTGTACTTTATGTAATGATTTAGTTGTTGGCAAAGATCAACTTGCTGTACACGTTTCCAGTCAAACACATCAGACAAAGATGTCATCGGCAGGTACTACTAGCTGATCCTCATTTTATTAATAAATATTGAAATGGTTCTTTAACGTGGTAATAATATACTGAAAAGAAATACGTAGCCAGAACACGGGCAAACATTGTAGACTATAGGCCATGATTAAGAAAACGGTAAGGTTACTAAGGTAATTTTATATCCTTTCAGGGCTAGCAAACAAGGGAGAAGCATCGTCTTCCTCCGATAAAACGAAAGACGAAGGAAAGGGTAGAAGACATGTGGAGAAAGTGACGGACGCGGGTGATTTAAAGAGCAAAGTATCCTCTGAGAAGAATGTGTCAAGAAATGAAAGTAGAGAAAGACGGCGGGAAAAAGAAAGCAACAGGAGTGAAGAAAGGAGTCGACATAAGGATAAAAGCAGTCGAACTGAATTGGTGAAGAGAGACCGATCAGTCGATCATGAGTCTGAAGATGTATCACGACATAATAAAGATAAAACTAAAAATGCTAAACATTCAGGTATGTCATAATTAATTATATCAAAGATTATAGTTTCAAAACACCCAGGTCCTTCCTTAATTATTATTTTCAAAATATTTCTAGATACGAAGGAAGAGATGAAGCAATCTCGCTCAAGAGGTCATAGAGCTCGATCTAAATCACCTCACCACAAGCGGGTGCGTAGTCGTTCACCTCGTCGAAGATCTAGATCCCCCAGAAGTCATAGAAGACGATCGCGATCAATAACGCGTATCCTTAGGTCTCCAAAGAAGGTTGAGGAAGAAAAGGAAAAACGTAGATCAACATCCGCCGAACGCGTGAAAAAGTTTCTAGAAAAAACTAATAGATCAAGGTCACCTTCAAACGGATATAACCGAAAGCGTCACAGACGTAGTCGTACTAGGTCTCCAAGTAGCTCTTCATGTTTTTTGCGACCTCGGAAGGACAACAAAGAATTTAATGAAAAATTAACACTAACAGCTGAGGGGAAATGGACTGACGAGTTAGAAAATAGATGGAAATTAATGGACGTTGATCAAACAATGTTAGTTCACTTTAACTTCGGAATCATAAATTTAACCAAGTAACCAATGCAGTACATCTGCAATACTAAATGAAATCTTGTTATGAATTGGTTTAGATTTATGGAACAGTCAACCGAGAAGAGCAAAATGTATAATGATTCTCCAGAGTCACATCCGAAGTATGCAGAGGAGTGGTCAGCATTCTGGGAAAAGCGCTATCAAGAAGTAGAAGAACAAGGATTAGATCCTAGTACGTACGATTATGTTCCCGAATGGAAGGACTTCTGGACAAAACGGCTCAGAGAAATACAAGATATTGAGTATGAAAAGGGAATGTAAGTATATAGTACTAGATATAGTCGTGTTCCACGTATAACAAATGGTGTAATAACGATTAACCCGACTTCTAAACAAAAGCAATAAACTGTTGTTTTCCCATACAGTCAGGAAATTAAAAAGCGACATGGAATGGATTTGGAATCGCTAAGTAAAATTCGATTCTCCAAGGAACAAGTGGAACCTAAAGAAGAAGTGAAATCTGTCACCAGCGACCAACCGGCTTCAGTAGCAGACTCACCTCAGATACAATGTACCCCATCGACTCCTTCGTCAGTAAAGGCTCTGTCTAACCCTCCATCTGTTGCATCTATTTCAAAAGCAACTCCTAGTGTATGCTCTAACACCTCTAAAAATGGGGAAGATTATACTGCTAGATCTATGTCTATATCAGACTGTGGCGATGGCGATGACCGATCAGGTATGCAGCTGATTTTTGATTTGATTTGATAAGACTTTATTAACATTGTGTTACAATAATGTCAGTTGAAAAATCAACTGTTCTTCCCACATGAACACAAGACAAACAAAAGAAGGATCCAGATTCAGAATATCAGAAAAGACATACCAATCAGCAACAGATACACAAGTTGCAGACAGATTTGTTGCATGCATAATTTGTAGTTTCTTCCGTGCTCACGTCAAAGAAGTGTTACAGTTAAATCTTGGAAAGTTGTTTATGTTGTACTTATCCTTATTACAGAGAAAAGCGCTGCGCAGGCTCCCAACAATGGCGCAGCAATGAAGGAACCAGTCACGTGTACCGACATAATGTCAAAATGGAAAAAGCTAACGTCAGGGGAAGTGGATAAGCCAGAAGCAACCAGCTCAACGCCTTTGGTGCAGCAAATTGTGACAAGTGGCTTCGTTAAACCTCCTAGCAGTGCCGTAGTGTCAAATGCAGATTCCGGTAGTATTGAAAGTTGCGATTTTTATGGCCTTGGGTTTGTCCAAGTGTTACTACTCATTTCGAAGTTAGAGGATCAATTGAGCTTTTTTGCCGAGCAAGTAAAACAGTACTTTAAACGGGTAAGCTGGAAGTTATTATTTGAAGCGATTTCTTATAGTTTCATAGTATTGGCATAAACCGTTTAACCGTGTATGTATTGGTTCAGGCCGAAGAACTAGACTTAAAGAAGAAAAACAAATCTCTCAAATTGTTAGACGAAGAAGATTTTGTGGTGATGCTATTTAATATACGAGATCGTTTTATGGCACAGGTGATAATTGATTTTATTTTAATTTTTATAAAGATATTTTTTAATTTTTTAATATAGTTACAAGTTACATTAAATTGTACACTTAAATACGTCGTGATATTTTAATATATAATATACTCTTTAACTATTTAACTAAAGATTAGAGCAAACGTTCCTGAGAAGCCAATACTGAAAAAACTGAATTCAGCGGTTTATTATCTCAATGCCGTGCTGGACGCACCTCAATGCAAAAAACATACTTCGAAAATTAAACCTACAGCTATTGTACCTGAGCCGCCAAACAAAATTGATTCCCAGCCAGCCGAAAAGCCTACACCAGTAAAGAGTTTAAATTTGGGAGTAGTAACTGCCACAAAGGAAAAAATTTCCAAACTTGTAGCAGAGTTTTTGATACTAATGGGAAGAGAAAATGTTAATAATACGGAATTACGAGAGCTCCTTCACAAACTGGTTCCATCATTACCCTTGGGAACAAAAAGTGGAAATGAATCAGTTATCGGAGGTAGTGGGACTACAGCAAGCGGAAATGGTGACAACAGGCCCAATGCAACTTCAATAGCTGGTGTGAATATTTCTCATCGAAACGATCAACCAATTATGACAAAGATTGGTTCCGTTGTAACCACTCTGGGAGTAGGAAAAGTGACCCCAGCTCTTCCGAACATAGTAGTTCCGCCGTAAGATTTGCAAAGCATATTTTTTCAAAGCCGATTCTTCAATCCTATACATACAGTAAATGGGTTCGTGTTTATATATAAAAGCTTAAAAATGTATTTCTGTTTATGCAACCTGTAAAGGATTGCATCGGACAGAGGTCCTTTGGGTCATAGAGAAGATGTTTGGGAAGCTGGTTCAAGTCGTGATCAAATCAGCTCATCTGACTCCGAGCGCAGGTCGCCATTCAGTCGGCGGGGTTTTACAGGGAATCCTACATCGAATCCATTTCGGGACAAGGTTTAGTGACTTTTAATATAATGCATATATTTATGTATTTTTATGCCGGATAAGCCCTGTCACAAGTTACAAAACAAACGACCCTGATTGTCAGTCAGCTTTCTACGTCCTCGCTTATATGCGGCTCTGTCCAGGCTGACCTTTCTAGTTTTGCTACGACAAAACCAAATTGTAACTGCATTCTTTAATTGTTTTTGTATTTATACCGCTGGGTATGGCTGAAATTTAAAGTAGAACAAAGTTATTCAGAAATGGTTTATAAATAAGTAGTCTTAATTTACCTATATAAAATGTTTCTATTTTAAAATAAGTCAGAAATAAAGATATTGGGCACAGCCAATAACAAATCAAATGACCTTTTCGCTGTTTTATAATTATTTATCATTCATATATTTAAGATATTTTATTTTTGTTCTGTTTTATTAACACTGTAGGGAAAACTGATAGCTGATAGCCATTCTCAAAGAGAGGTTGGTAATGATGAGTGTAGGAATAGTGACGTTGACGTGCTACCACCTAGAAAGGCATATCCAGCAAGCTACACAGGAACTGATTCAAAAAGAGTGCCTCAGGAAACTGGAGATGAAGGTAAACGCCGAAGTTACGGTCATAGCGCTGTGTTTTCAACAAAAGAGCCAAACTTAAATGCGAGAGACAACAATAGTTTGTCCAAACTCCCTGCTGGAATTCAACACTTGATAATGCAAGAAAGGAATGCGACAAGTAGGGAAACACGACGACCCAGTGCAGACAGAGATTCTTCTCACAAAACCAAGTGTCATCATGGTCAAAAACGGAAAGAAGAGAGGCGGCGAAGACACAAGTCAAATCGGCGGAGAGACAGTAGCACCAGCACCTCTTCATCCTCGTCATCGCATTGTTACAGAAGGGAACGAAAAAGAAAGCGAAAACGCAAAAGAGACGAAAATAGAGGACATCGTAGGATGTCTTCAGAAGAAAGGCGAGACTCTTCAGATGGGAGTAGGGCTGATGAAACTTCCTGTGGAAGGCGCTCACGTCAGTGTGAAGAGAGGTAATGAAAGAATTGCTATAAATTTTACATTTACCAGAAGTTCTATATACCTATGTATGTATGGCTAAGCAGATATGTCAACGGCTCGTCATCGTGGCATTCCTACAATAATGACAGGACAGCATCTTCACTTACGCATCAAAATCGATGGGAGAAAGCATCCAATGCAGTAAGCTCCCGATGTATACATGCTGCTTCAACGTATTTTGTTAATATGGAGTCTCGTTCTCGTCCATTGTCTAAACAAAGAGTTCGAGTTAGCATGCAAAAAACACTGAGACTGACCGACTGGTAATTTAGCTTATAAAATTGCAATTGAATTATTCAAACAATTTTTTGAAAGTGGCACGATTCTTGTACACCGGTGTAATTAGCATTATTAATCAATACACAGGGAAACGTTATCAGCGGTGTCAAGTGTAGGTTCTTCTGTCATGGAATCAAGGAACGAAATGGAATCAAAAGTACAAAATGCCAAAGATTGCTCAACCGATCAGAGACCAAAGTTGGTTTTAAAAACGTAAGTTTTATGCATTGGAAGCGTTATGTGAATAGGGAGCATTACAATCTAATTCCCCTTATTTTTGAAAAAGATTTTCATCAGCGCACATAAATGAAGATACAATGTTAAGCTCAGTGAGTAGTAGCGAACATGGTGGGACTACGAGCCTAAAAACGTTTAGTAAAGCGAAAGTCACATCGGTTTCAAAATCGTAAGTTCATCGCATTGCGTTATAAAACTAGTGTCTTGAATTCTATATTCCGGTGAGTAGATCACTTTTGATTACAAATTTCTTAAATTTTCAAGTTTTTGGACATCACCAGCAGAAGAAAATGAGAAACATTTGAGTTCAATTAGCAGTAATGACATGGAAGTGACTGAGACTACTAAAAAAGGGCCACAAGAAGACAGGAAACAAAAATTGCCATCTCAGTACCGCACTGCCATCTTAGATAAAGAACCTGGTGAATTAAGTTCCTCCGAATGAACCAAATTTTGTATGCTTGTGTATACAAAGAAGGATCGAAAGGTGGAAGCAAGAAAATGTACTGCATTTAGATAATGAAGTGCAAGTACCGGATTTGTAAAGACTTTACTGGTGACTTAACTACAAGTGAATATTTACTATGACCAATGATAGTGATCTACAGTGTTTTCATATATAAATAAGAATGATAAATATAGTGTTTAGTATTGTATAATATAATTTGCATGTAGATAAAGATAGAAATTCAATAGTAATACATACTTGTATTTTCAATATTTTTGATACGATCATGTTAAATTCATTGGCCTCATATTGGCATTTGGATGATTTATATAGGATGTAAGTAAAAACTACTCACTACATACTTTGTGACGAACAAAGTAACTTGTCTTTCAAACACGAAAAATCAGCAATCTCTGTGTAAAATCCTGTGAAGATACATAAACTTAAAAAAAGTTTTTTAAAATGTAATTTGTAACTGTTATGCCATAATATGTACTGCCATATAACCGAATCTTCCAGCTATGATATCAATCTAAGTAAATAAGACAGTTTACTGTGAACTATAGTTTGTATACGCATGAAGCAAGTGTTGAACGAAAACCTATAGATAGTATTTAGAACTATAAAGCAATGTTTATTCTTTAAACAATTTCAAGTAAGATTAAATACATAAATGCTTTAAATGGAAAATGGTAAAAGTAATTAATAAGTACCTAACAGAAACTTATTCACTCTTATCCTTCTCTTTGATGTGAAGGAAAACGCATGATAGTAAACAAACACCAACCATCATGGAAAAGGCACTGGCGTAATAGGGGAAAGCTCCAGGAATGAACCTTTCATACTGAGTGTGTTGAAGAGGTCGAACAGAGACCTAAAACCGAAACATTATTTTACCTATTAGCCTCTAATGGAAATAATGTGTTACAAGATAACATACTGCAATTGAGCATTTACCTGAGTAGCACTGTTGACGAAAGTGTAACCTTTCCTATGATAATCAATTTTAAACTGATATACGCCGTATACATCTGGAATCTTGAAACGAGCCTCATACAATCCAGAGCTCCCCGGTACACGCTTCAAAGTTGTTCTTACAAAGGGGTCAATTCGCACGAATTCAAGTTGCACGTCATCGGACACATACCCAGTCCAGATACCATCCTTTAACTCTTCAATTACTGCTCTGTAAACAACGTCGTCTGTTATAGTGTACTCCGCCGGGGCACTAGATTCACCAACTTTATGGTGGGTAATATTGCTTAATCGCAGCATTCCGTTTTCCTTGAATACCCATTCGCTAACTGATCGAACCAAGGCTTCGTTTCCAGATTTGTCGTGCAACTGTCCTCCCTACAGAAATTCAACGTACCAGAATTAGATTATCACACGACCCTTAAATTCAAAGTCAGATTTAAGGGAAAATAAATATATTTAAAATACTTGTTTCTGCAAGCCTAGTGAAAAAAATTTATCTGAAAAGAAATCCAATGATCCAGAGAAAACAACGCGAGCATTGTTTCTTGCTTGTAAGGCGGCAATTAGAACGGTGTTCCTTCCGACTGTGTGTGGATACTGTTGGGGCACAGGAAAGCATTTTATTTAGCAACAGTAAAACGTATGATGATGAAGGTGCACATTCATGGTATTTCATACCTCGCTAATGGACTTTGTTGGGTCGTAAGAATATGCTGTGGACGATGCTACTAGAACTTCCAGAACCAATGGATTTTCAGGATCAACCAGCAAACTAGAGCCTTCATATAGCAGTGGTGCTTGAACCTGCTTTCCCACGATTATGGGAGCATCCACAAGATTCTTAGGATCAACGACTAAACGGGTATGCTGAAAAATAATATTGAAATTTTGATTTAGCGCAAACATAAAATGATCCAAGATTAAATAAACTGACATGAGAACATTTCTTAAAGAAAAGCCAGTCATTCCACAAACCTTTCCTTCATCGCTTTTAGCATCATAGTTCAGGTGGTCAATGACATATGAGCCAACATCGTCCAACTCAACCCCAAATTCAGCTGCTAGATCTCGAATAGCATCTCCAGCGACTGGACTACCGGCAGCTAGCACATTTCCTCCGGCATCCACAAACTCCGCAATAGCTTCGGGACTCAAGTCACCTCCAAGTTCATCTGTTCCAGGGGCAAAAACAATCAAGTTTTGGTAGAGCCACACACCATATTTCTTCAAGGTTAGTGCGGGGTCGTCTGACATTTTGAAGGTGAGTTGATATCCGCTCTCTATATCATCATTATAAAAATTGAATCAGAACGGTGTTCATACCCATTCATTATATTACATTATTATGACAGTTAAAGTTAAACGCTATTGTCCTGAAACCAATCATCCATCTCACCTTGTAATCTTCTAAAGAATGTAGAGTGTGTCTCTTTAATGGCAAGATTATCAACAAGAATGAGCGTATTCTTATTAGGCTGTGGTGTTTGTGTGCTGACAATGTCAGTGAAAATCACACAAACGATGACTAGCAATATCTGAGACAACCCAATCTGGGTCCACCAACTTTGGCTCGATCTTCTGGCCATCTTGAAACCCTGCAAAAGTAATAATTTACTTAATCTTAATAAAAGTTTTACATCTAATCAACTTATTTTAGTAATAAATTACTAAACCCTATTATTACAAACTACGAAACAAACTTAACACAACTCCAGTCTGTCAACGTGTCAACCCCCTTTCATCTTTTCTGTCAATAACACACCACATGCATTGGTAGGATACCAAACCGATGCCGCAAGACATGATTTGCGTGCTTCAATCAACTGTTTGCAATATGTTTAAAAATAAATAAAATTATATTTACTCCTTTCACTCACCTCTTTTCAGTCCGGGGAAAAGGTTTCACAATTAAACCAGAGCTGCTAAAAACCCTGAATTTTTTTCCTTTGAATTCGCAATTAAAAATCTAATAAAATGTCAGTCTTCTGACGGGCAGGATTATGACTGTTTTGTACAAAAAAAACCTAGAAAGACAAATGGAGCAATCTTGCTAGGCTGCAGCCGACAGAGTGGCAGTACACCTATTTTCACTATACGCAGAAAATACCCACGAACAGGACGAGGAGGCGAGGTGGTGTAGTTGTAGTCCAGCGAATCAACCAGCAACAACACACGCACCGGCAGCAGCAAGTATGAGCAGCGCAAGTTGACGTGACGAGGAGGACGAGTTGAAAATGATCCAGGCAGCAGCAGCAGAAAATCCAACGAGGCAGAAATGAAAAAAAAACAGGTAGGCTCATCATAAGAAGAATCACTCACAGCTCACTATTCACTATATTATGATTAATAAAGGATGTGCTATGATGATGCCAATGATAGGTGATAGTTGCATGATGAAGGATTGAGGAAAAGGCTTGCTCATGCTCAAGTGTTGTTGTTAGCTGTTGCTGTTTGTAAAAAAAATGCTTTTCACTCGTGTCGTGTGTCCTGGAGTTGGGGTATTATGCAATTTTCAATTTTGAAGGAATTACCTCTGTGTGACAATGCAATGAGACGATGATTCGCATTCGCTGGACATTGGACAGAGAATGCTGTCAACATGGGTGAGTGACTTAGGATGATTTAGAATGGTTGCTGGCTGGTTTGCGAATTGTGGACGAGGGCTGCCACAACCCTCATGTTACGAGATTGATTGATAAGTGAAGCAACTGGCAATATTTCCAAGGGATGCAGTTTGATTGCAAAAGGTTCGCTGATAGGGACGAATCGAAATATGCATAGCATAAGCTAAAATGGAAGGATGATGAATCAAGTGAATCCTTTCCCTTTCATCAACTTACTCGTCAGTATTCTTTAGGGGCTTTTTGGTAACTTCTTTACCTTCACCATTACCTTTACCTCATTTTATGAAAGTCTTACTTTTTTTGGTTTGGGATGGGAAGGTTCGGTTGGAGCTGTTGTGAAGAAAGTGAGAAAGAAAGTCTCAATTTCCCCGTAGTTTGAAATATGTAATGCAATAAATGCATGGATCAAAATCTAAACTGATTATGATTGAAATTGAAAATACCTATTGGTTATGGAATGGTGTAGTTACATAATTACCTAAATGATTCTTTCTTTCTAAAATAATTTTATTTGGTTTTTATACGAAATACTTTTTTCATCATAAAATTGGAAACATTGAAATGACATTGCTTTCTCAGCAAATAAGAGTGCAGTGAAGCAAAAAGCTACCCGAGAAAAAATAGTATATTGCTGTAAAATGTAAGGGCAATGAAGATCACGAACAAAATTTATTAAATTCTTATTCCATATTTTAGGTTATGCATCAATTTAGTGTTCTTCCACGAGAAGATAAGCTTTAAAAAATAATTCGGAAGCAAATGGAGTGAAACAGTACCTGATCACATAGACAGTACGTAGGCTCATCAGGATCAATCGGGTATTGCTGAGGGGAGTTATCATCCTTGCTATTGCTGTTGCTACTGCTCTGCTTCGCTTTTCTCTTCTTTGTCTTCTTTTCCTGAGTCTGATTCTTATGGCCCTGCTTTTTGCTCGATGAAGAGGAGTACCCGGATGACGAGTTTCGCTCACTCTTTTCATTACTCGTTGTATTCTGCTCCGTCACAGAACTTGAGTTTAGTGAGGTCCTAGATGAGCTTCCTCCACTTCTTTCACTAGTTCTTCCGTTAGGCCTGCTAGTTGGCTCTTCCGTTGTAGCGTTGGTGGTGGTTGGACCATCGGAAGTGGATACAGACGCGGTTGTCGAGCTTGTTGTTTGATTGGAGGACTGATTTTGTACCTCACCACTATTATTAGTATTACCACCACCATGACCGCCACTACTCCGATCTCTGTCTCGATCCCGACATCTACTGGAGGACACTACATGGGCATCCTGGTCTCGATCTCGGTTGTTGGAAACAGTCTCAGGGTATGACGTAGCTTTTAAAGAGGATGGCCCCAGAATTGAAGGCCTGTAAATTTCATGGCGGACTCGACGAGCTCGCTTGATATTCCTCTCCGTAGGGGGAGGAGGGGGATCCTTGAAAGTGGTTTCGGGGGTGTCTTGCTCTTTACAAAATTCAGCTAAAACCCAACAATTTTCCATTAATAAACGTTCATAAATGTTTATAAGTTAAATGCATTTATGTGCATAACCCTAAAATAGCTTGTGTGGCATACCTAAATTTTTCCTATCCACGTCTAATTGCCTCGTTTTATTTTCTATGTGATCCTGTATACTCTGCATTACTTGCAAACTGTCATCCCCAGTGTCCTGTGCCGTCATTAGGACATGCTGTAGTCGAAAAACTGCCTTCTTCTTGTCGGAGCTTAACTGGTCGGGAATTATTTGATTACCTTCGTCCTCTCCGAGAAGAATGGCCATTGCTGATTCCAATTCTCGTATGTATGCTGAAAACGAATACATAAAGTTTAATCACTAATCAGTGAGTTATCTATCTAGTCTATATAGAGTGGGGAACAACAATATATGGATATAATTCATCTCTTGCAAATGTGACCAAACTTACTCATATAATTAGAGCCCATCTCAAACATTCTGGTGGTTTGTCGAATCAAGTCATCACTCATGTTGTCGTTGCAGTCGATAAAGTCCTCCACGTAAGTAGCGGAGTATAGCGCTTCCAGTGCCTGCTGGTTTAAAATGGCAGGGTTCGTTACAGCATCACCACCTTTGTTGGCTGCCGAATTGCCGGATGATTTCTTAGTAACTCCCTGCTTGGCAGACTTAGAGGGGGTCGTAGAAAGGGAGTCACCTTTAGATGGGGTTGTAGTGCAGAGGTTCTCATTTCTCTCTGACTTTTGGCTTACTCCCAGAGTGCCCCCCTTTTTAGTAGAGGACGACATTCCTTAAACTTATTGCTATTCACTGCTCTCGCTCTAATTTTATGCACGGTTCTGCTCCCACTCTCCTAGGTTCTTAAGATTCTGCGGAGAACTTTTCCTATAAAGTTTGCTCACTCGAAGGAAGCGCTGAGAAGTGGTTAATTTTTGTACTACCATAAAATCCAACCTTGCAATTAAAGTGCAAATAAAATTTTTGCTCTTAGTAGTCTGGCATGATCACACTGCGCAAAGTAGGTATTTCTTATTTCAAGAGTTTACATCTTCTCACAGATACATTATCCAGCCTCCTGGGTCAAAATGTAGTATTTGAGCTGGCGAAATGCACTAATGCATTTTCTTCTCATCTCACAGGAAAATATATAAAATATTTTTTTCTTTTTGAAAACGACTTTTCTGCTATCGCATTAAGTCTTCAAATCGGAACACTTCACATATAAAATCTGTGATCTCCATTGGAATCTTTTGGTTTTCATTATGATGACACATGATTAGTATAAAAAATGCTATTTTGGCTCAGGAGTGGATGTAGATGTAAAAAACTGGCTAACATGTGACATGAAATAGTTTTCTCTCTCTCCGTTCTCCTCCTATCTGTATTTTTACATTTTTTTTTCATTCAGCCAACAGCATAGGTAAATAGATTATGCGAAGAACATTTATGCACGAAAAAAACTGACTGCATAAGTTTAACTGCAGTTTATTTATGCAGTGTCTCAGTTACACACGGTAAACTATGGAAGCTTGTTGACTCTCTTTTTTTACTATTTTACTACTGGGCAGCAGAAGAGCTCCATTTGCTCAGCTTGAGCTCATTCATACGTGCAAGTACGTTACAACCAGAGATGGGAGAAACACTTGGAATATGTGAGCTTCTATTTTACGGCAGTTTGGAAAAAAAGAAGTGTTTGAATTTAGATGGGTATGAATTTGATGGGCACAAATGTACAGTACGTGTAGCCTCTGAAAATATTTTCCATTCCCTCACAAGTACCGTATATGCTCATTTATTCCCCCTGGGGGATTCGCGAAAAATTTTATTTTACCTGGGGGATTATTTGGATATGGGGGATAATTTGAATACTGGGGGATTAACGGACTTGCTAAAATT
>JAHZND010005627.1:0-18782 GCA_027744115.1 Acrocyrtus sp. NNG-2020
CTTCACTACTCACCTTCAACCCTATTTAGCCCTGCTGAGTAGTGGATCATCTCGTGTGCCAGAGTTTCATAATTTATGCAAGAATTTTTTATGGCTTTTCGGATCGATCCCCTACCCGTCCCTTCCTAAAGTTCCCACCCTTCCCAAATTCCAAGCCGAGCGAAAGCAACAAAGTTTTTTTTAAAGGGTGCGTTTCTCTTTCTTCCCTTCACCCCATCATACAATACTGGCAACAGCTACTGTGCTCACAGTAGACTGCCTGTTGCCTAGTCCTAATTAATAGGTGGTACACATCCTGTTGCTTTGGCGGTTGAGAAAAAAAGCTTCATGCATGCTTTTCCTTGTCCCTTCGCAATACCGCCATTAAAGCAGTGTGCTAGTAAAGCACACCTGAAGATTCCCACTTCCTGAGTTCTCATTCACAGTTGAGAGCTATACAGATCACCAACTCCTGATCAGATCAAGTTTTTAAAAAGTTCCATTTTTTTTAACGGAAAATCTTCAAGATATTTTGAAGTTCAGGAAAAAAAAACTAGTGACAATTATCTAGTGAAAATTCTCAGATTGAAGTTTTACCCTTTTACAAGAAGGAGAATAAGATTTTAATGAAAATACTACCAAAGTGACTGTGACACTGTGAAATTCACGAATTTTGGTCGAAAAAAAAGTGAGAATAAAAGAAATTTAGGTGGAGTGCAGTGACAATTCTCCAATTTAGCTTTTTTACAAGATTTTAAAGACAAATATTACAAATACTGGGCTTTACCTCGTAAACCAACCTAAACCTCAGGAATTGTGCTCGAAGAAAGTGAAGTAGCAACAAGGATAATTTTTGGAGGTGACGCTAAAGAAGAATAAGCAGTACAAGGTAAATATATATTTTTTTACTTCTCTCATCTCTTTCCTTATCTTTATTACTTCTTTCTCTTTGCTATATCTTCTTAATAGGAATTCATCCACCTAGGGTTATTTAGCGGCGGATTTGGTTAGCCAATCGCGTTAAAAAATTGCTAAATAATCCATTTTACCTCATAGAAACTGTTGACTGCTTCCGACTTTTTTATTTTAATTTTCTTGACTAGTAGCATACAAAGGGTGACTTTGGCGGTTAGTAGCATGCAAAGGGTGACTTTGGCGGTTAGTAATACACAAATAGGACTTTAGCGGGAACTCAATGTAGATAATGGGGAATAGCAAAACTGAGTAGAATTTGGTAAAAAAAATAGCTTGTGGTGTGATCAAAGCTATGCATTGTGAGCTTTGCAGCATAGCCAATCCAATACAGTGCAAGAGTATAAAAATAGCTAAATGAGATGCGAGTAGAAGGGAGAGATATTAAATGACAAATTGGTTGAAAGTGTTAGGGGGCTACAATAAAACCGTGCATTGTTACACAACGTAGCATTTTTTCTTCTTAACACCAAAAACCAAATAGGTTTCCCCGTTTGCTCCATGTATTTTTTTTAAGAAGGGGGGGATTACAATGGTAGGGTTCGGAGTAGAACTATCCATTGATACTCAACGTACCAATTTTTCTTAACGCCAAAACTCAATTGGCTTCCCACGTTTACTCCACGTATTTTTTTAAGAAGGGGAATTACAATAGTGAATTTTTATCGTCTTTTACGACTTTGATCACAAAAAAAGGGTCACATCCTTTCACTTCAAAATATTTTGACAGTTGTATCCAGGTGGTTTACCGCTAAAAATTTTGGGAGCAGCCAGCTAAAAAATAGTTGCGTTTCCCCATTTGCTCTTTTTCTGTCGGTTACCCTAGTCCCACCGCTTTTTTCTGAATTTACGAGTTTATTCAATTAGAGTTTCAACCGTGGTGTCGTAAAGTCAGCAAAAGTTATGGGAATGGAAACACTCGTTTTTTTTGGTTTTACTAATGAGAGAGCAATGGAATTTTAACAATGTTCGATCTATATTTACAAAAGGGTGTTACTCATCTCTGGGGTAATTTTACTGCTCCAGATTTACAGATGTAGCACATAAATTGATCCGTCCCCTCCCCGAAGACTCTTGTATCAAATCTCGCAGCGTTTACATTTTCCACCCTTTTTTATATTGCTTTTTCTTAGCATTTGGATAGGCCTTAATTTAGTCAACAGATAAAAGCAAAAGGGAGAAAGGGAATTTCAGTTTTTCTTAGAACTACAAAGGTTGTATTGGATTATCCACGTCTCGTTTTTTTTTAGTCTTTACTAATGAGGGAGCAATGGAATCTTAACTATGTTCGATCTGTATTCACAAAAGGGTTTCACTCATCACTGGGCTAATTTTACTGCTCGAGATTTACATATGTAGTGCATAAATTGATCCCTCCCCTCCCGGAAGGGCCTTCTGTCAAATCTCGAAGCATTTATTCGTTACACCATTTTTATGACTTTTTAGCATTACAAATGGTTGCATTGTTTCATTTTGGTACGGTTTAATTTAGTCAACACATAAAAGCAAAGGAAAAAAGGGAATGTGTGTTTTTCTTAGAACTACAAAGGTTGTATTGGATTATCCTCATGTAAAGCAACCGATAATGAAACCGAGAAAAAGGGCAAATAGCAATAAAAGTATCAAGAATTAATATTAAATTGGTTAAATGGTTAAGAATCAATCCAGCTTCCCCTGTCCCTCCCTATTCATCCTATCTGTGATCATTTCTTAAAGAGTCGATTTTGAGTTTCAGAAACAGAGTTGATGTACATGTTTTTTTACCGTTTAGCAAATAAAATTCGGGGTTTGCCCAGATGCTTCTTAAATACAGGCAGATGGAAGTACGTTAAATGGTTATGCAAAATTCAATTAAAACAACTTTTTCCCTCCTTCCATATTTATCCCGTCTGTGATCAATTCCTTAGAATTCAGATGATGTAAAGTTTCAGAGCGAAAGACTTCTCCACATGTTACCCAGATGATTGTTAAATGCAGGCAGAGGTACTTTGTTAAATTATTATGCCAGAATGTATTCCCACCAGTTTTGTTTTATCCCTCCATTTCTTCCCTTTCTTCCTTCCGACTCCACTTAATTATTTGAACACACATGCTTTTTTCAAATTTGGAAATTATTTTATAACAGAAAAAAGTTAGTCAATTTTAGTTTTACATAAGTAGAACATGAATTTCAGACAGGTTTTTTCTTTTGTAAATGTAAAGTAAAACAGCATGCAGGATATATCAATCAAATACAGACACACATAAACATCATTTCAATACAGTAAATTCAATATCAAGACCCAATACAAAACAATCAGAATAAAATGCATGAACAAGTTGTGTGAGTTAAATTAAACATTCTTATGCATTTTTACCAAGAATTTTCTTACGTCTTTGGTAACCAAACTCCTTTTCCTCTTGGTTTCCACCTGTACCTACTTGGCGAGTATTCCGGTTGATCTTATCCAATTCACCAACGGCAGTATTCACCAATGCATGAAGTAGAGAAGGCAACTCATGAAGGCTTACAGGAACAGTATGTCCTGCATTGCTTAACACCTTCTTATAGATATTAAGCAAAGTATAAGTGTTGTTTCGGAAAGTTGACCCTCCGACTTTTAAAGTGTTGAGGTCCACCATGTCCTCCCGGTCCTTAAAACGGTTGAATTGTTCCAACAGCCGATCTTTGTCAGGGGAAGTTTGTGTTTTGTCGTGGTTTCTATCCTCCTTGATGTTAAAGAGAGCCAACCTTTTCTTGGAGAAAAATCCCGTAACTTTGGAGAGACCCGCCACCATCTCTTCGTAAGATACTTCTTCCTCCGGTTCCTTAAAAGATGGGATGTTGTAGCCTACTCCCGAAACCTTTTGCTTCTTACGGTAGTAATGGGAGTTGGTTGACTCCCCTTCATCCACTTGACCCTTAGACATTGCATGAGATGTTGATGGGGTAGGAATCATAAACGTCGGCACAATTGTCCTTGGAGGAATGAAGTCCACAGGACCAGTTTCAGTACGAACCCCCAGTTGGTCAAAAGTTGGTGGTGCCGCTCGTTCAAAGACATTTTCTTGAATTTGTTGTTGAATAATCTTGGCGATCCTTCCCATACTGGAAATTATTTTCCCGGAAGAAGGAGAGTAGGCAACTCCTTCTGAAACGGTCACCTTTGCAGGAAACCTCCTTCTCAGAACTCGACGCATTGCCGGCAACTTCTGTTTATCAGTCAGATCATCCCGTCCTAGATCCTCTTCTTCCTGGTTCCAGGAAGGAAGCGCAAATTTTCGAAAATCTTCTTCCAGCGGTTGCAACGCTTGATAATCCAGAAACTCGGGGACTAGGGTGAACAGTAGTGGCTCACGAGCTTGGTAGATGATAGCATCTTCAAACAGCTCGTCCTTGCATCGCTCATCATCCACAAAGTCAGAGTGGACATACTCAATATTATCCGCAGGGATGATTTGGGGAACAACTATAAGGAAGTTAAAATTTGGATATTAGATTCTATGTTTAAACTTTGACCACATCACCAATCACCAAGACCAATCACCACATGATCAAAAGATAAAATAAACCAAGAAAATAGTTAAGGTAAAACTTACTTGTAGAATTCATCTTCTCGCCTTGTAAATGGAATCACGTCTCAACACTTGCTGAAAAGTTTTTTTGAGTGGTGAATTATTGGTAGAATTAAAACGCTGAGAATTTTTTAGAGGGAGAGAGAGAGTGTGCGTGAGAGAAGTTTACTGGGCAAACAGAAAATGCAAAGTGAAAACACCATTCAAAGAAGCCGAGTCATATTATCAGCATTTCGACGTGATTCTCTCATTTCTCATTTCCAACGTTACTTTTTTAACGCTTACTGTGGTAATCATCCAAAATAGGCCCAATAGATATCGAAATCGGTACAAAGCACATATTCTTGAGAAGGTAACATCAAAAGGATTGGAGAATAGGATTTCAAAGTAGAGGGATATAGTAGAAATAAAAACCGTTGAAAAAGTAGGAGGAAAAAGGGTTGAAAAAATACGATGAAAAAAAAGGATGAAAAAGGGTTGAAAAAAAAGGATGAAAAAAAGGGTTGAAAAACAAAAAGGATGAAAAAAAAAGGTTGAAAAAAAGGATGAAAAATTCAAATAGGGGAAAAAGGGTTGAAAAATAGGATGAAAAAAAGGATGAAAAAGGGTTGAAAAAAAGGTTGAAAAAAAGGATGAAAAAATTCAAATAGGGGAAAAAGGGTTGAAAAATAGGATGAAAAAAAAGGATGAAAAAGGGTTGAAAAAAAGGATGAAAATAGGGGATGAAAAAATAAGATGAAAAAAAAGGTTGAAAAAAGGATGAAAAAAATTCAAATAGGAAAAAAATGGGGCAAAAAAAAATGAAACGAAAAAAAGGGAGGAGAGAGTACAGATAAATGTGATGAGTGAAAAAATTCCATACGTTGTCTTTGCCTTTTTTCGAATTTTGTTTCTAATTTCTGACTAAAAAGTAGCTACTAGATAAGTTCCACTCCCAGTTGAGTCACAACTTTTGTTTGAAAACCTTTCAACACTTGTTTTACATCAGCGAAAGCAGAATATAGAAGATAAACACAAAAGAGAAATAAAATATAAAAGTTATAGTCAAGTGACGTGTAGCTACGGTGAAGTATAAACCCTAGGGAAAACCCATCGGAAATGTAAGTTAGTTAACCTTATTGTTTCGGAGAAAAACATTTCTTAAATTGAATTGCTTTCAATTTTGCTACACACAAATCACTCTTTATCCTTTCTTATCGAAGATTTTCGGAAGAAAGGGAAACGAAAAGAAAGGAAAGGCGAAATGGCACAAGCAAGACGGAGTATTCCATTTCTTCGTCCAGTAAGTTTCTTGATTAATTTATTTCTTAGTTGTGATAATAGTAAAATTTAGTGTTTTTCTAAATTAGAACTTTAAGAAACTGTAAAAGTAAAAAGCCTTTTCGATATGCTTTGTTATTTAAGCTTTACTGTCAGCTATGTGACGAAAAATTTTATCAGCACCGCTCTCTTCAACGACATTTAGTTTCTGTTCATACTTGTGGGTTATGTGGTGTTTGCACTCATCTGGAAAGACATGTTTGTGCTCCACAAGTAGGAGGATCTATCCAGCAGGGAGGTATTCCTGAAGGGTGGACCCGAAGTACTCAAGCCTTCGAAAACACCTTACAAGATTTTGTTCTTAGCGTTGTGGAAAATTACGTTTTAGTTCAAGATATTTTTACAAGGTACAAAAATAGTATAGAAAACTTGTTAAATTTTGTGTTAAGCACTCAGAAAACCATCAAATTTCAGTTGAAACTAAAAGTTAAAATGCGGGAAGGAGCATCGAAAAGGGAAGAATACAAGTTTTTCAACAGTGGTTTTCATCCTCTTTTGTCCATTAATTCCTTAGACGTTTTAATGATTTCTTCTGTAAATCAGATCATTCGTCAATTGAATGGATTTGTGGAGATGGGCTCCTCTTGGTCAGTTCTTCGTATCGAAAATATTTATATCAGTACAGCAAAGTACAAACCCATTCAAGGGGGCACAGCAAACATTCCTCTTCCGATAGGATTAGCGAGACGTCGAGGTATTGGAAATGTTCCTAAAAATGGGAGTTGTTTTAAATTTTGTATGATGGCTTGTTACCTTAACTTGAATGTAAAGCATGAAATTGAAAGACAAAAATCTTACCACGAGTTTTGTACAAAGAACTTGGATAATAGTTTGATTAATTTTATTAATATTCCGAGAGAAGTAGGGGTAAAAGAAATTTCGATTTTTCTCAAAAATAATCTCTCGTTTTCTATTAACGCTTTTGCCTGGTCCGACAAGCAGATTTATCCAATAAAATTAACAGTGGATAAACAAAAACATCATGCAGATATTCTTTTGTATTCTGGAGATGAAGAAGCCCATTGGCTCTATATTTTTGACTTTAGCGCATTCATGAATACCACAAATTCTTCCCGACATTACTACTGCTATTATTGTCTAGCTCCCTTTCTCACTGAAGAGAAAAGGGAGACGCATGGAGCAATGTGTAAGTTAGGGAATCACAAGAGCTTGAGGTTTTTTAAGGAAGGTGAATACGAGGAAGTCAGAATTCATGAATATTCCCTCCCAAAAAGTGTAATGATTTTCTTTGACTTCGAAACCGTCTTAAATTCGGATCACTCTCTTGAAAATGTTGAAAAAGTTTTAGAACCGTGTTCATTTGCTTACATTGTTGTAAGCAACGATGGAAGAATGTTAGAATGGGGTGAATTTTCCGGGCGTAACTCAAGTTCAATTTTTGTAAAAAAACTAGAGGAAGTTGCGGAGCGATACATCCCTCTATCTCAGATACACAAAGATAAAATGATTATTACACCAAAAGGGATGACTCGTTGCGAGACCTCCCTCTGCTGTATTTGCGGAGATGAACTTCCTGATGATGACGAGCAAGACAGACATAGACATCATAATCACAGTGCATTTCCGATTAAGGATAGATATGGTGAAACTATCCCTCCAGGAGAGATTGTAGGGATTAGCCACCCCACATGTAATTTATCACTTAAAGCACAGACCCAAGTGGTTTGCATATCTCATAACTACGCACGTTTTGACGCTTTATGTCAAATTAGAGGTCTTTCTACTTTACCCCTAAAGAAGCTTTCTTGTGTGGCCAAAAATGCTAACCAGTTCCTCTCCATAAAATATAACAATGTGCAGTTTATGGATAGCTACATGCACCTTCCTTTTCCATTGAAAGACTTAGTGGTAATCCTACGAAAGTCAGGTCTAGATAGGTTTAAAGTAACACGACAACTCTTTGCCAACTATAGTGAAGAGATTGACAATTTACTTTTTAAACAATATTTTCCGTATTCATATTTGACTTGGGAAAATATGAATAATGAAAGGGATTCACTTCCCCCTATCGAAGCTTTCCACGATGACTTGACCGGAAATTCTATTACCGAAGATCAATACCGACATGCATGTTACGCCTACAAGCTGTTCAAATGCAAGACATTAGCTAGTTATCTCCAAATTTACTGCTTATTTGACTGCTGTTTGTTAGTTGACGTATTCCTAGCTCATAGGCAAAAGTGTTTTGACATCTTTAACGTTGAACCACTAAATTGGTTGTCTGTACCAAGCATGAGTTTTAGACTTATCTTGGGTACATCAAAGCAAAAGCTAGAGTACATCACGAGCTCTGATATCTACCTCCTTGCGAAACAGAGTCTGCGAGGGGGTGTGGTAAACTTTAGTGATCGTTTATGTTATGCAAACTACAGGGATAGAGATAATTTTGATAGTAAGCTGCCAGAGTGTAGTATGATTCAATTGGATTTTTCGGCCATGTATTCATTTTCCATGATGAAAAAACTTCCCGTTTCGGGATATAGGTTACTTGAACAAGAGGAAATTAATTCTTTTGACCCAATGAATATTGACGATAATGGAGAGCTTGGGTATCTTCTGTGTGTCGATTTAGAGATAGAAAAGGATCACCATGATAGGTACGTGGACCTTCCTCCAATGCCCCACAAGTTAAAAATTGATGCTAATTTAGCATCTGAGTACCAAAAAGGGTTAGTAGATGAGGTAGGTAAAGATTTTTTAAATGGGTTTAAATGCGAGCAGTTAATTACTTCACTTTATCCAAAAGAAAAATACACGCTGCATAATTTTCTGTTGAAATTGTATCTACAAATGGGTGGAATAAAAATGGGAAAAATTTATTCCATAGTTGAATATCGACAGAATAGTTTTATGAAAGAATTTATAAGTAAAGCCATTGAGCAGCGAAATGCAAGCACGGATGAAGCTACAAAGGCGTATTTCAAATTGATAAATAATGCGGGGTATGGTTTTACTGGGCTCTCGATTGAGGAATTTACAGATGTAAAAATTGTAAAGGGAGAGAAACAAGCATCACGACTTACTGCCAAGCCTAATTTTAGGGGGTTTTCCGCCTTGGCACATTCATTGGCTATAATAGAGAGTTCCCCGCCTTCCGTTAAAGTGCGTAACCATTTATTAGTCGCGGGGTGTGTGTTAGATCATTCAAAATACCTATTATATAAGACTTGGTACCTAGGATTGGTTCCATATTTCCAGAATAAAAATATACTTATAAAGGTTTTGTATGTCGATACGGACAGCTTCCTTCTTAAAGCTCAAGTAGGGTATGAAGAACTCTTGTCACATTTGGGAAATATTTACATTGACAACTATAAAATCATGGACTTCAGCTTTTTACCTTCAACCCATCCTTTGTATGAAAACAAATTTAAAAACAAGGCGGGGACTTTAAAAAGCGAAACGGATTACAAACGAATCCAGGCATTTTGTTGTTTAGGAAAGAAATGTTATAGTCTTAAAATAGAAGGGGCAGCCGACAAACTTAGGGGAAAAGGGGTCCCAAAATCTATAATGAAACGTGATTTTACTTTTGAGACTTATCGGGATACACTTTTAAACGGGACTATTACTCGAATTCCTATAAAACTTCTTAAAAGAAAGGATCAACAAATTCTTCAAGTTTCTTTTACAAAACAGGCGTTTAACAGCTTTACATGTTCTCGCTATTTAGTTCCACCGCAAGGTATAAAAAGTATAGCATGGGGACACTATTCTATTACAGAACAAAATAAAATTCGATTAGATGATGCTGATGATGATGAATGAAAGCGATAAAAGCAAAAAAAAAGATGAAATTGGGTTTAGTCTTAAAAGAAGAAGGTACAAGGAAGGATGGAAACAGTCGTTGGACAATTTGTACACCCGTTTACGTGTGTTGTTGTTGTATGTAAACGTAATATATATTTTTTAAAGAAAATTAGGTTAAACTTCTTAATTAAGTAACTGTACATTATACTTAGGGTCCCTCAGGTATAGGAAAAAGTACTTTGATTTTTGAATTAATCGAAAATAAAGATAAATACATTGACGGTAATATTCAAGACGTGGTTTATATCTACGGAGTCGATCAACCTGCCTATCACACCTTCAAGAAGAAGCATCCCTTTGTTAAGTTCAGCACCGAGTTTGAGCCAGAAAGCTACTCTTCAAACACTCTACTCATTTTGGATGATTTAGGAGCTTCTGTTTCACGAGGTTCATTCAATAAAACCATCGAAAATTACGTGACACGATCTGTTCACCACTGTTCCATCTCGATAGTAATTGTCCTCCACAACCTCTACTCCCCAAACCTTCGCACGATAGCCCTTTCTACAACTTACCTTATTTTTTTTGACTCACCTAGGGACAGATCCGTCATAGGAACATTGGCAAAACAGTCACACAGTCAGTACCCTTCATTTCTTAAAGATGTATATAATTACGTTACATCAAAATCAAATAGGGCGTATATAGTGTTCGATTTTTCCGTACATCAAACTAATAAATTTAGAATTCGGGATAATATAGATATTACAAAAGCTATCCTTTTTACACCAATGTACTAAATCATGGAAGAGAAAAAAAAATTAAAATTAGTTAGGTTGAGTCATGGTTGTTTGTTAAATTGTGAGTGTGCCTATATTGGACATCATGTTTTGTTTTCTCAAAAGTGCACAAATAAAATAATTAATGGAAAGAAGACTAGGATAGAAGTAAAGTCTGAATCTTGCCCAGGATGTCACAAGCTGCTTGTTCTATTTACAACTTATGTAGATAGGCTGTGTTTTAAAAAATAGAAAAAAATGGCATCTACAGTACTTGCCAGATACGAATCACATGAAACATTTCTCAGAAAGTTTTGCAATGTTTCTGATAGGAAGGTAAAAGTTATTTTAAGAAATTGTAGCGAGGAGGAAATCAAGACTTTAGTAGAGTTGTTCATAAACATTGAATCATTTGTTGAAACAGAGAAGGAAAAGAAAAAGTTTAAGGGATTTAGAAAGACTATTTCAAGTTTTTTAAAAAAACGGTGGACACGAGACTATATTATAAAATTTTTAATGAAACATTCTCGTTTAGTGTCCATATTGGTTGTTACTTTTTTAGCGAAATTATTTGAAGGGTTTGTTTGTTCAGTAATGAGCAATGGGGAGTTTTAAAAAATATCGAGTAATCCCCCAAGAGATTTATCAAAAACTGGTGAGTCAGCACTCTGAAGGGGAACCAAAGCATGACAAATTACGGTATGACATCACCACAAAGTCGAACACGTGTGACGTTGATTCATTCCCAAAGCACAGAGAAGTGGTAGGGGGAAATATCCAAAATGCAAACGAAGATATTTTACGACTTATCCCAAAGCGACAGCAGGAGAGATGCCGTAAAATATTGCAGGTGTTATATTATACATTTGATTTCTAGAAGGTTTTCGTGTAATATAGTAAATAGCAATGTATAACTTTGACGCAGGTTATGGAGGGTTGCGGAATAACTTGGAATGAAAGAATGGAGTTAAAAATTCAAGGAGCATGCATCCCCTTCACTAATGTTGTTGACGTGTTGGGTTTTCTTTCTGCTAACATTCCTTCGAAGAAAACAAATTTGGAAGGGGTGGAGAATGTGTGTCATGAGTTGAAAAAACATAATGCTCCCCTATCCATCTTTGGGAAAGGAGGACGAGAAATTATTATGGGTGAAACCACTCCTCTCGATAAAAATGTTTTTAAAAATGAGTTAAAATGGATTACTTTTGAAAAATTCCAGCAAATGAGATGATAAAAGTAAATTATTGAAATTTAAAGATGAGAATAAAGGTTACAAATGGCATAATATATACAGCATAAAAATTACGTACAATGTTATCATTAGATAGCCTATCATAGGAAAAATTACTTAATATTTGACAAAACGGAACATTTCTCACCCTATAGTACGTAAAATACAGAGAGTACAAACTACATACTAAAGAATTTGACATTTGTAAGACTATACAGTTTTCAATACGATTAGGTATAGGGTTAAACATATAAGAGTAGGTATTTAAAGATCTACCAAAACTGTCAAACACTTCATATTTAACGTTATCTTTAGAGAATACACAAATCCAATGCTGACCGGGAGGTCCTACCTGAGTATTAAACGCTGCAAGTTTTGGACAGGACATTAAAATAAATTTCTGTACTGAAGTAGGATCCAGTACGCCGCCAAAATTTACATTTGTTCCCTTTAGAATGTGACGCATACAGCTCTCCAACTGTTTACCATTCATTATAATTGACTTTGCATGCGTACACCACTACTTCCTACAGTTAAAACAGATTCACCTTGCCCCAAAATTATTCCAGTAATGTTGTCACTTGCTCCACTATCAAAAGTTATGTGAAGGGAAAGGTTCCCATTCTTAGAGTTTTCTTGCTTTGTCGGTAAGCGAAATATGTAGAAAACATTACCACTTAGGAAGTTATTCCTGCTTAATCCAACAGATATTTGACCTAACCCTAGGTTTCTAATCATACCCTCGTACGCTGCTAAGTACTCTGTATCGCTAATGCTAACAGACATATATTCGGAACAATCATTATCAATTTGTAGTTGCACGTTGCTTACCCCATGTCTGGAAAAATCTAA
The DNA here is from genome assembly GCA_027744115.1 of Acrocyrtus sp. NNG-2020. Classification (NCBI taxonomy): domain Eukaryota; kingdom Metazoa; phylum Arthropoda; class Collembola; order Entomobryomorpha; family Entomobryidae; genus Acrocyrtus; species Acrocyrtus sp. NNG-2020. Next base: position 12,460 of record JAHZND010005627.1, read on the forward strand.
TGGATTTGTTGAGAGCTTTCCATTGTAAGAAGCGGTAGGAATGAAAGCAAGACAAACGATATCTGGTAACTCGTAAGAGTTAAAAATGTTGGCCACAGTAGAGTTTACAGTTCCTTTGGGAAAATTGGTAGTTTTAACAACCGTTTTTTGGTATGGATATCTTATTGCATCCTTTTCATACAGAGAGGTATGTATATTTACTACGGTAGGGGTTACCTCTATTTTACGTAAATTTAAACTACATTCTTCAAATAATATTTTATAATTTATAGTCGTTGCATCACTTGCAACTAAACAAAATGAGGCATCAGCTCGTTTTAACTTTACTTTCAAATTTATTTGTGGGAGAATATATTTTTCTATGTTAAATATATCGTCAAAGATGGGGACAATAGCCTCACAAATTTTACTACCCTTTATCCATTCTGCACGTTGCTTTACGCTAACATTTGTTTCCGGGTCTACAGAAGACGGGTTATCATCCGTGTAGTAGAGTGCACTTTGCAATTCATTCTTTTTAAAATTTATTGGGTAACCTAAGACAGCTTTTATGTAAGCTAAAAAGGAATAGTTTGATGAGGAGGATATGAGAGTATCGTTAAAATAGATGGACACGTCTTGAAAGGCAGTTCCCCCAAACAGATTCACAAGAGATACTTTATTTGAATCTGTTAAATCCGCGTTGGCTTCAGTCTTAACTTTAAACTTGAGATGAAGAAAAGATTTTTGAAGATCGTAATACTTTCCTTGGGATCCTCGATCCTACAAAAAAAACAATTAAAGTGATTTTTGTTTTTAAATTTATTTATCAAGATTATTTAGACTCAATATAGGTATATTATAGTCTTACTTCAAAAATGATAGGTTGAGAAGAGTCTTCCAAGGATGACTGAGGAAATATCTTCTGGTAAAAAGAACGTTTAACACTTACATCTGTCAAACCGCTAGATAATTCTAATTCGTCTTCAATGCCTGCCTTTCCCTCCATTCTTCTTTGTTTGCTTTTTGGGTTTGGATTTTTTCTTCGACTTGCAAGGTTTCACGCAACGTTGCTTTTTTACACCTCCTCCTTGTATGAAATCCAATTTGGTTCTGGCCTTGGACTTGGCAGATTTCTTAGTTTTATTAGTTTTCCTCTTAGGTTTTGTTTTGATCTTTTTAGTTTTAGGGGTTGGCTGGTAAAAATCCTTAAATGGAATTAGCTTTCGCTTCTGACCCAATAGATCTCCTGCCATTTTTAAATTGGTGTAGTATGCACGTCTTAAACAACCTCACTGTCAGACTAGATTTGGAAAACTGGCATCCAGAAGATGAAATGCTTTGGTTTAAGTATTTTAAAGTAAACGTGGTCGAAGATGTAGCACACAAGTAACATTATCTGTAAAAGGAACAAAGTCACCTTCCTCGTTCTTTATTAAAACACGCACATTGGTAATACTACTGCAACTAAGAGGAGAGTAATATATTGGATTAAACGATACATGTTGAATATCATTTGTTCGGATATGGGGAAGCATTCGAAGAACTTTTCCACGAGTTGAATATAAAACTTGAGGTTCTGCAATATTGGATGAAATCATCAGCATTTTATTCTGACGGAATAAATTAAAGTCCCTTGTCTCAAAGCCATTCGCAATTCGCTGGGTTGGAGAACCTAATATTTCTGCTAGACGCTTACTTATTGAAACATTGTAGTATCTTCCCATTCCTTCTAAGGTTATTACATTGTCAACTTCATCGGCAATAAATCTTAGTTTTAGTTCAGGGATGTTCATTAACTCATAGTTTAAAGAAGAAACAAATCCAGATAGTGATAAATCAAATGGTTCTGGAACTTTAACCGAAGCTTGTTCGAGTTTTTCCGAAATGACAACTCTCATTGTGAGACCATGCGGTAGGGATTGATAGTAGTAAACGTCGGGAGGGCTCTCTGCTACTATATTTGTTCCACTATATCTTTTTCTTTCAAATCCAAAAGTTTTTTGAAAATCTTTATCAAGAGCGATTTCATATCTATCTCCATATTGATGTTGAATTGAGTAATACAGTCTCTTATCTTTGATAAGTGCATCCAACTTGACTTTTTGATTTTGATATTTTACATTAAACAAAGCAACATCTGCTGGTAACGATGCTCCTTTTGTAAAGTCTAACGTTGTCTGATTCTCAGAAGGATCAAGTATAACTCTTAATTTTAAATTTACCCCTATTTCTAAGATGTTGTAATAAGAAGAAGATGGTGGTAAGGGAGCCGTAAGCTCATTTCCCAGATATTCCAATTTGGGAAAACCTAATGAATGAGCTAAGTTAACATCCATTTCTACCCTAGACTTTTTACCATATCCCAATTTGATTTGGTAAACCGTCTTCTGCTCAATGAGTATAGGTGTAATTGAGATTGGAATTGATTTTCTTTTATTTATTTCGTTATACTCTAGAACATCGTTCTGTAGATCGTTACTTTTTTTAAAAAAAGAACTTTCTGCAATTTGTTGAGCAGTAATTCTCATTCTGTTGTCATTTGGTTCAAAACCAAAGACTTTACTCAGCGGAGTATAGATCACCTCACTTAACCCTATCTCAAACGTATTTTCCTCTAATGTTATCGGTGTTGTGAGAGTTGTTACAAAGTTCGAGGGTTTGTTTGAAGAGTCTTGCTTTTGAGCACTGCTACTAGAAAGATAAAGATAGTAACCTCGCATTGTATCCATTATGGGGCAGATAAAACTTCCTGCTCATAGAACGAACCAAGAATGTCTTCCCCCAGAGCGTCCTTTAATAAATACGTTGGTGGGTTTGTGTGCTTTACTTTTGATACCACAAAAGTTTCGTCTGAAAAACGTTTTGTGTAGCCTGCAAGTAAATAGCAAACGTTTTATCACTACTACTTTTTTCATTTAAAAAATATCCCCTAGGTAATGCAACCTACCTTTGGACAGTCGTGACTTTACTAAAGAAATACGCACGCGTTCTCCTTCCTTATACTTAGGTTTTGCTTTTCTAGTATCGAGCTCTTTCCCATACAATGCTTGCCAAACTCTTTCGTGATTAGCAGGGTTGGAGGCTTGGGTGGGACTGAGTCCAATAGCTTTATGTATTTTACTATTATAGTTACGCACAACGTCTTGTAGCACATCTTTAAACTTTAAATTCCCTCTATGGATGAAAACTCTAGAGAGCATTTCCATTATACTTCGTATGCTTCTTTCACACATGCTGGCTGTGACAAGAAAAAATTAATATTATTCTGCTTAGTAATGACTTACTTTAAAAAACCTACCTTTGTTTTCAGAGTACGTATGGTATAACTTAACATCGTGTTTTAATAAAAACTCAACAGTCTCTTTTGCGGTATACTCTTTTCCTTGGTCTGTATGTAGATAACTAGGAATTTGTGGGATTTGTTTAAACAATTTTTTTAATGCTTGAATTATTGCAGAAGGTTTTTTGGATGAAAGAGGGTATGCGTACATTCTACGAGAAAACATGTCTAGGAATATACAAATAAATTTGTAAGGAGCGTTTGCTTTGTAGTACTTTGGCGGTAGGTCAATAAGATCAGAGCAGTAGAAGAAGTTGTTAAAATGGGAGATTATCCTCCTATGTTTAAATCGTTTTCTCACGGGAAACAACGAGTAGTATTCCTGTAGTTGTAATAGCTCATGTTTAACTTGCTTTAGCGGAATGTTTAATTTTCTATTTGCGTAGAAACTTTTTAGCCCGCTATATGCTCCGCTAAGCTTGGGGTTAAAATACTGTCTTCGTACGCTTGCCATGATGTACTGGTTCTAAAAGTAAATAAACCTTCCCTTTTTATTCGTAGATTGAGAATCTTGTAGGAACTCATTATGACAAGTTGAAACAAATTTCAAGACTGCGCAACCTGGGCGTACCTATGCTTAGGAGAGAGGCGATACAAGATCATGATATTTTGTACGCGGTTGCAGAGGTCTTACTTAATGTAGACATCCCACGTTTAAATGAACGCGAAAGTGGACAATTTGGTTGTCTTGACCGAATTATGGATCTCATAACAAACACTCGAGTGGAATTGAAACACGTTAATGTAGCAGAACTTTTCAAAGAGTTGGAAGAATGTAACAGCTCCTTCCTTAACGTGTTGGGTTTTTCGTTGGATCGGATTAAGGAAAAATTCCGCCGAAGTAGGAGAGGAAGAAGTTCAAATACACCTCGTCATGAAAGGATTTTTTGGCCTACACGTGTTATATTTCGCTTTGCAAAAAAGAAAATTGCATTTTATAATTTCGTGGATTTACGAATTGAAGAATACGTGGCTCCGCGACAATTTTTTGATGCCGAAGTTTTTCAAGGACTTACTCCAGAAAATTTTGAACGACGTCAGGAGCAATTACGAAACGGTAGGTTACTTGATGAGGAAGTGTTTGGAGCAAACTGGGAGCATGAAGTTGATGATGATCCTGATGAACCTTTGCCTTATGCTATAGAAGAATTTAGGGAAGAGCAAAGACGTGCATTAGGTAGTGCACATGCCGATCAAGAGATATCTACAATTGAAGAGTCTTTTTACAGACGTTTTGTATCGTCTGTCTCTGCAATTGTAACTGATACTCCCCAAGAGGATGTACCCGTCGTTGAGGAAATAGTAGAGACAGAGCTGTCTAATGTGGAAGCCGTTGCAGCCTTAAATATAGCAGGAACTACAACCACTGTGCAAGAAAATGCGATATTAAATAGTGAAGGGCTGCTTATGGGGGAGGTTTGTCAAAAGTCGGAACCGGTTGATATCGAGGCTAAAGAAAACGGAGATGATCAAGGCTCATCTCAACCTCACGACCTTCTTGAAACAAGCCGACGGTATACGGAGCAGTTGACCCTTTTATTTAAACGTATCAAAGATTTAATGTTTAGATATTTTGGTTGTGCCATATGTTACGAGTTTTTGCAAGAGGTAGGGAATCTTAAATAGTTAAGTATTACTCTCAAATAGTTCAGATTAGTTTTTTTTTTACTTAATATTTTATAATTGTTTTATAGCCAGTTGAGTTGTTATGCGGTCATATGTTCTGTTCGGGTTGTTGGAAAGAGTATTGTACTTCGCCACTGAAGAAATGTCCTACGTGTCAGTCACCCATTCACCTATGCGACAGACCACAATTAAAATTCAAGGGACCGCACTTTGCAAGGACCACTCGGTTTAGCGAGTTCTGCAAAGAGCTACAACTCTTGCTTGGACCAGACTAACTCTTTTTTTTCTTTTCTTTTTTCCATATTATTTCATTTTTTTAATGAACTTTGATATGATTTCTTTTTTTTCATGAACTTTCATAAACTTTGATTGTATTCCCCTCTCTTCATTTTTTTGTTCTCCGATTTTCACCTGATTTTTATTTTATTTTAGCTTTTACCTCCCTTAGACTTTTAACTATGAGTGAACTTCCTACTGTTATGGTAAGCATTAAGCTGTATGAAAAAAGCTGTATGAAGAAGATGCCGGTAATCATTTAATTCCGCATTATTTGTTTTAAATTTTAGTCACATGTAAATAGAAAGCCAGAGAAGACAGAAAAACTTCTTAAAGAGATTGCCGAGCGACTCATTTCATACGAGTATGGGACGAATAGGCGAGATTGGCCGAAAAAAGACGACCCCATTAGGGAGAAATTTGCAAAACGTGCCGAGTTTTTATATGACAACTGCTCAGAATATAATGTGAGTTAAGATTTTTTTCATTTTAAGCATTTGTTTTCGTGAACATTTTTTTTCTGTTGCTTCTCTATTTTGATTTCAAATTTATTTGAATTGTAGCCACCCATCAACAAGATTGGCTCCCCTTTGGATATAATTACAAAAATGGAGGAGCTTGAGCTACTAAAAACTCGACGCGGAAGGGGTTTCAACAATTGGCCGGCTTGGAAAAAGGAGAAGTTTGGAAACGAAGAGTACGAGAAAAAGAAGGAAACCCTGGCCCGAAAGTTAGTTCGACGAGAAAAACAGTTGGACTCTATAATTTTGTAAGTACTTTTGTGTTTAAAACTTGCGCTTAATTATTCATTTAGTATACCACTCCATCATTTAAGAATTAATTATCTCATTTTCTTTATATTGCAGGGGGTTGATGGGGCAGAAAAAATAGAACTCCTACCATTTAGTTTTAATTACTTCCTTTATTAATATAATATACTCATTAAAAATATTCTGATGAAATCTATTGTACTGGGACTTAATGAATGACGGTTTAAGGAATACAATTTACTAATATTATATAACTGTAACGATTACCAGCGCATATTCAGCTTGTTCCTATCATTTATTACTACAAACAAAAAAAATGAAGGGAAGTA
>JAHZND010005628.1:0-13646 GCA_027744115.1 Acrocyrtus sp. NNG-2020
GGAAAGTGTTTCTGCTTGTTTTCTTATTAGCGCAAACACATTGCACTAGATTATGAAAAAGTAAATACTAAAAAATACATTTTAAAAATTAAAAAGAAGATTGATTTTTTACCTGCCCAGCAAATGGTCTCTGCATTCTTATCGTATCACCGTATCCAGCTTGAGAAAAGACGACAAGGGATGGGGGTATAGAGTTGGGCACGTATGAGGACTCCTCCATATTCTAAAGCGAAGAGAGAAATTATTCAAACATATTCATCACACTCAAAGAAGGGGTTGTTTTACTAGACATATTTGTGGCCTAATATCACATGTTGCTTGTACCAGTACCGGGTGGTCACATTCACCAGTGAATTCTACTGAAACCAGAAAAAAGGATAAATGACTGGGAATCACTGCCACAGTAGAGAATACTTTTCCCTGTACTACTTACTGTTGGGGAAGTTTATTCACCAAAAAATGCAGCTCTTGTTAACAACTACTTGCTAATGGGAGGGTGCTACACAGCTTTACAATGCCACTTTAGGGTTGATCGGCGCTGAGAGAAGAAGCAAGCTTTGGGATCAATTTATATGCTGTGATAATGCACGCAACGTTTCACTCAATACAAAAAGTATATCTATGCACCTGTAATTTGTAAATATTGACAAGTCTTATCCTGGAAGTTTAATGAAATTGAAAAACTACACACACTAAAATTACCACTTTAAAAATATTTATCAAATATCAACTTGATACGGCTGAAAGCGGTGCATTAGAAATTCGTAGGTATTTATTACATAGTTTATTGAACCAAATATACAAAAAATGGTGCGTGCTTTTTTAATGGCTGACCATTGATAGTGAGAACAAAGGATGTAGTAATTACAGTAGGAATAGGGATGTTAATATGTATGGCTCCGTTCATATCCCTATTTTGTCGTTTCCCAAAAAGGAGCTCTGCACAGACTGCGTTATCTTTCAGGGAATGTCAGAGATCACACTGTTCGTGTAAGTGCCAAAATACTTGTTTAGCACTTGCACTTACTTAAAAGAACAAAAATGAAGAAAAAAGGAGATGTCTTTAGAATTAGGTTCTCTTGCCGTACAAGATTCCCTGCCAAAATTAAGTGGATGACTAAATTTTTGCAGTGCTTCCTTCCTCTCATAAATCCCATATTTCACAATTGCACAGAGTGAGAGGACTCTTTTGCTCTGACTACATTCTACTTACATTCATATTTAAAGGAATAAAATGTAGCTATCACCAAGTTTTTTTTTCTCTCTGTTTTTACCGTAATATCGAGAGGAAGTTCACACTGACAGTGAACAAAGTAATGTGAGTAAGTGACGCGGCGGCGGCGGCAGCCGCACTAGCGGAATGAAATAAGTGCCAAGTGCAAGTTTCAAGTAGACATAGTTTACTTTCCATAACTTCCATTCAGTGTCCAAATAAGTAACTAAAAGTACTAAATGTTTCTGTGCATATTCAACTTCGACATAAGCTTTAAAAACTTGGAAATGGACAATGTTCTCTGGAAAGTATTTCTCACCGTCTCTCTCGCTTTCTTTTTTTTAGAGGCTCCTTTCTCTTTCTCAAAATCACTATATAGAAGTCGACACCGGGCTCCATGTATTAAGTAATGGGAAATGTTCCTCTTTAATAAAAAAAAGGGAAGTGAGAAGGACAGAGTTTGGATATATCCATTTCGTAAGTTGCAGTTTCACCCTGTGACCAACTGAAACAAAAACTTGGAGTTTGAAAGTACGTAGTGCAGATATATATATATATATATATACGTTTTTAGCAGTTACTTATTTTCCAAACATTTCCAAACATTTTCTAGTTTTCTCCCTGACCAGGAAAATTGAGTAACCTTAAAAAAACACTGCATGGATGAGTTTTCTCTGCTAGGCATGGAAATCTGGATAGAAAGTGTAGGAAAATTTTCCATCCATAGATTATTTAGAAAGCCCGAAAGGACCCACAAAAGAGAACAATAACGGGACTCAAATCGGGTGAAAACTATGTAACTATCTCTTATTCTCTCACTATTTTCTTGTCTCTCTATTTTCTAACTCCTTTTTCACTTACTCCCTCTTACTTTATTCCACTGTTTGCCAACTTGGACTACAATATCATATACTATTCAGTCCCTTCTCTCTCTCATCGGACTATTCTAATGTTTAGTGCTGCTTCCACTACTTACTTATTTTCACTCCTCCTCTACACAGGGACAGTCATTTACACCAAAAGAAGATCGAGGTTTAAAAAAAGTTAAGAGAAGAGAAATGGAAGGGGCACATGTACTGGCGTAAACTGTGAATGCATACAAGGCGACTCTATAACTTACGATTAGCGGACCCCAAAAGTCAAAAGTTTCTTCCGGTGAAACACTCTAATATTTCTCAATGCCGACGTTGTCGACGTCGACTTTTTGTGTATGTCGTTTTGTCTCTCCCCCCTTTAGCCAATGCCTTTCACATAAGTAACTGGAAACTAAGTGACTACTGCTCACTTTTCCCTCCCGGCTCGTAAGTTCAAAAACAGAGGAAAAGAGAAAGAAGAAGAAAAAAATTATACGAGCGGATTTTAACTTTTGATGTGGAAACCACGTCCTATATTTTTGCCAACTCAAAGAGTTTCCTACAACTTCCTCTGTATTGTTTTCTCACTTTTCCCTCAATATTGTTTTTTCTGAGTTAGTAAAACATGACAAGCCTATAAGTAAATATGGTGGGGACATAATACACCAATTTTACTTTAGCCGTTTTTCTTTCCAGCAGTTGAGTGTTTCTTTGTCTGCTGTAATCGGAGAAAAAGGGGGACACTTCATATATTTATAGCCTCTTCTCCTTCAAAGTTACTTTTCAGCCAGTAACATCATAAACTTTGTTTAGTTTGAGTGGATAAGTAATTTGCAGGAGGATTTTAATGAGTTTGTGAAAGGAACTGCTAACAAACCATGTATAATCGTATTAATTAACATTTCTGATATTTTTGGAAAGGATAGGCTTGCCACATACAGTAATTCTCGGGTCGCGGAGCAAAATCTTCAGTGGCGGAAGTCTACCCTACTTACAAGTGCTATGGACTTCTCAGGGTGCATCGATATAGCCCAGATATTAAAAATATTCGTGTTTATGCAATAATACAAAAACTCCGAATTTGGTGTATGGTGTATTAGCAAAAATCAAATCAGCTTGCTTCGGGGCAAAATGTGCCGCACCAGCGTGCAAATCCAATGGAATCTACTTGGAGCCTAAAATTTTCCCTCAAGGTTGCTGAAAATATTGTCATTGGAAATCTGTGAATTTTTACTTGGGTGCTCAGAATTATTCCAGAAGTTAAGTGGAAAATTGACTTTTCTTAGCTACGATTAGGCACATATTTACAGTTATTTTTCGACAAATAATGGTATAAATAAATAAAACTTTCACTTTGCAAAAAATCATAATGCTTTTACTACAATTTGTCATCAACCTTATGAAAAACTTACTTGCAACTTTGTGTGCATGAACATGACAGAATAGCATTGGAAGGTTGATAGTCGTTTCGAAATATTTTAATTTGTACACAACTAACCGTACAGAGAGCACTTCATAATAGTCAACACAACTGCAAGAGTTTTTGTTTGAATTCACTTTGCACAGATACTATGACGAGAATGAGGAAAACTTGCAATGCCCCAAAAATATTTTTAACGCCGACAAAAAGGAAGACTTTTGAGAACGTTTCACTTATACTCTTTCACCGTAGCGTGAAAAATTGAAAATAATTTTGTGTAATGGAAAACAAAGGTCACTGCACAAACTAATAACAGCACCAATAATTAATAAAGCGAAGGATTACACCCGCATGGGGATGAGACTAGAATCCATAGAGTGCAACGCGAGAGAAGCAACCCTTTTCCAATCCGTTCAAAACGGCTGCAAAAAATCATGTAAAAACCTTCAAGAATCGTAAAGAGGCTCTTTTTTTCGTAGAGGGCAACAAGACAACCCGTTTCATAAGATGTGGCGTGATCCTCTTCTCCGTTCAAATTGAGATTTTGGTAGCTTGCTGACTATCTCACTTCGGAGTCAAGATAGAGACGGGGAGAAAGATAGAGAGGAAAAACGGGTGTCTGGTGTCGTCTCTCTTGTTTGTGCAGACAAAAACAGACAAACGATGTTGGTAAAGGAAAAGAGGTGGGAGAAGAGGCACCGATTTACATTCCTTGTCCTTATTGCTCCTTTACTTGACTATTTCATGTGCCTCACTGTATGACATGATGACGGTGGTAAGAGGGTATATATATGGCTTTGTTCATCTCTTTTGCTTACAGCCAGCGACGACAGAGAAGGAGAGAAAGTGATACGAGAAGTGGTTGAAAGTCATGCTTCGTAGTGAAGAATCCTCTTTCCGTACTTCACCACTCCAAGTTACTATGTTTGGGTGAGTGCTAGTGGAATCGTAGCAGAGGGTGGAAGTGAGTGAACGAGCTCACTTCTTTGTGTATTAAACGACTGGTAGTTGCTTCAACGGCAACATGAGTAGCCGAACAGGATGAGTGTGTTAGCGGACACCACGTTATGCAGGCGTCATACTACAGAAATGAGGGTGAGAGGTGGATTGAGCAACAGCGGGATTGCGGAATAACTGAATTTGCAGTTTCTAATTCTGAAATTACTCGTTCTGCAAGTGCCCAATATTTTTGTCCTCCTCAAAAAAGAAATGCACATATTGATGTAAAACTGTTAAGCGCTTTTTTTACCCCTTCTGGTCTGTTCATGTACAGTTTAACCATTGCTTGCAAGTAGTGAAACTAATTTCTGCAGTTAGTTAATGAATTAAATAGTTAAATTCTGCAATAGGGGTTTTCCTAGTTAATGCGTTCTTTAGGCAGAAATAGAAATGACTACAGCTTTGCCTGGGGTTGCTTTTTCAGAATATCATCATTTAACCCCTAAGCGAGCGGATTGCCCGTTTTTACCCTTTCTGCAGTCTTCAGCGTTTGTTGTATGCTGTTTCAGCTTTCACATCCCAGAGCCATCTTTAGAACGAAAAACATATTCCCTGAAAAGGACCAGTATGCTTCATTTATCTTTTCATGGCGAAGACTGCAAATCGCAATGCATAGTAGTTTGGTGGCATATTTTGTACTTCAAGCCCTTTTGAACTTCCACCGATAACGGCATAATAAGAAAATTAATTACATTAACTTTTTAAAGTTTCCAATGGCAGTATAAAAGTGATGGCTTGATTGGTGAAGTGAAATGCGTAAAAGTTTCTGAAAACTGTTCGTGTGTAGAAGTGCACTTTTGATTTTTTTTGTTTTTGCAGAGATTAAGTGCAGTGAAATGACATTATTGCTCTTAGATGCGAACGTTATGGGACATTATTATGAAAAATTAATTGCTTCGGCAACTCCAAAGAAGCCTCCCTTACTCTCCCAGGAATACCGGGTTGCTCTGGTGACAGTTATGATCTTATGCAACTGGCCCAAATGGGGAGAAAAAAGTCGCTGGACGAATATATCTATGGAGAAAGGTGGAGGAAGAATATCACCGAAAGTGAGCAGAATGTGAGTCCCTCTGGACTCCGAGAGAGTCAGCAGGGAAGGAGTGCAGACGACCTGGATCAAATAATATGCATGTTTTACAAACCGAGAATGCAATTGGTATTTCCAAACGATAAATATTTATTGATAACTTTATCAAAATTACACTGACTTGCATAATTGAGCTAGTAGTTTAGTTATTAAATCCTTTCTACTGACTATTAGTTGCATTACAAATACAAGATACGAAAGTTGTATTTAAAGTGTAAAAAACTGTTTAATTTAATGATAGAACATAACGAGTGATATGATACGAAGAGATATTATTTAAAAACACTAATTGCTATTGGTTTAAAGGAAACTTTAGCCTTCACCACTATGTGCTATCTGGTATGGAGTTTGTGCGCAGTCATTCTGACTTTTGGAAACAATCAGGTGTTTCGACACTGAAGGGTGCTGCATTAAAGTCTCGGTTTCTTCGCTGTCTGTAGTATCGACACTTTGGTAAATAACAGGATTTTTAGTGGGAGTACTGCATCCACGGTCCTTTTCTTTTGACTGAACACTTAGGCAAACCTTGGTTATACTGTCGAAAGAAAAGAAATAAATTACGTTAGAAGTTAATTTATTTACAGATAAATTTGCTATTATGCTTTAGTGCTCTATTTCTAGTAAATATCATGCAAAAGATGAGCACGTAAAGTGGCACGTTAGTGTTAGATGATTTTCTCTAATGCAGCCATGCCGTGAAAAAATTGCCCGGTAGATGGTAGAGAGGACACGATGCACATACTCGTGCAAAAATAAGTTTGTCTACGATTTATAGTTTGAGTATATTATTTGGGGGTTAGAACAGAACTAGCTGAAACATACGCAAGTGAAAAATATAGCAAAAGTTTTACAAAAGCCCTAGTAGATTTAGCATGCACAACTGAAGGTTACAAGCAAAATTAGGATTTTTAAATCAGAAAATATTGTGAAGAAATAAAACTAATTTAGATCTCACATTAGAAAATCTATTTAATTTACCTTTCCTGCACTGGGGATTTCCAAGCCACAAAAATTTAGCAATTTTAAAACAACTTCGCTAAAATTTCCCATATGAAATTACCAGAAATGTTGAGAAGAAGTACCATGGACGATGATTTACAGCAAAGCTTCCGCCACCAGAGAATTTAAATACATAGGCACCACCACCACAACCAACTTATGATTTTATAGCGCAATGAATAGTTTCTTAGATCACAGCAGTAAAAGGTCATTTCGCATGGGGGAACCATTTCAGGTGAAATTTAGCAGATAGAAAAATCTAAAGAAATATATACGGGAAAGTTCCTGCTACGATAATTTATAATTTTGTGAAAGTTCTTCACGAGCTCAATTTCCTCTAAAATGCCTCCCTCAGAAACTTGAATTTTGGGTGTCTATACAGAAAGTTTATTTTCGGAAGTACCAGTTACGGCAAGATTGTAGGACAATGAAAGTGTCACAAATATCTAGTACTGCTATATAAAACCATAACGTAAATTGTTAATTACTAATATATAAAATCACAAAATTTAAAATTTTCGGTGAATAAACTTTAAAGTGAGTACATCATGTTGTACTATATTACTAAACATTTTCACTACCTAATCAATAAATATTTAGTTGCTAAAGTTAGGTGCTGCCAGATATGATTACTATCTCATTGGTTAAATGCTACACCATTTTAAATTGTTACTGCAACGAATTTGTTCTCGTGAAACCTAATGTAGTAGTGCTTACCCAAAAAGACTAGCAACTGCAACAGTTAAGCTGCCAATTGCGATTGCTGCAGGGCCGATAACAGTTTGTGGAGCATTGGCAGACGCCTCTTGTGGAACTGGGAAGCGAAGCCGGTCTCCGTAGCGATACAAAAAGTCCATGACAACCCCGTTCGTCCATCCAAATCCGGTGACAACATCATACTCTCCGCCACCTCCAGGCAAGCCATCAACCGTTACGTCATACTAAATAAATGGAAAGATTCCAAAATATTAGAACGAATTTATGAGCAAAACATAAACACTTACTGACTTTACGATAATAAATGCAAGTTACCTTTTCAAACATATGATGAGGTTTAGACTGCACAAAGGCTTTGTAGTTAGTTTTGATCCACTTGTCCGCTAACTCAAATGCGAGTTTGTTTGCTGCATCATTGTCGGTTTTAGCTAGAGCATCCACCAGAAAATATTGCAACGGAGCCCAGCCGTTGGGATAGTCCCACTGCTCTCCGGATTGTACAAGACTAGTGGGAACACCGCCACGTTCTTTAAGCACTCCACTTTTAGTCAAATACGACATAACTCTGGTGACCGTAGTTGAAGAGCCATGTGATTCTACCCAAAGCGGGACCAAGTTGGAAGCATAAAATGTTTTCCGTAAACCCTGATTAATCAAGTCGTAGTCAAACCAAGATCCTTCCTTCTCATCCCAGAATACTTCCTCAATGGTTGTGCGGTATTTGTTGGCAATTGTGCGATAATAGGCTGCCTTTTCTTTATTTCCCAGCTATCATGCATTGATGTTACCATTCATTATCATTATTATACATGTTACAAGTTTGTGGCATGATTATATTAAAAAATCGAGTATAATGAAATTCGTCGTACCTGATCATTAAATTCTGTCATGATTTTTGCGTTGAGGAGAATGAAAGCATTAAGTTCGACAGGAATTACATGGCGGGTCTTTGTATGAATTAGAGATCCTATAATACAACATAAACATTTTGCAAATTCTGCTGCAAAAATCTAGGTTAGGTCAAAAATCTTTTTGCTAGCTACTATTTTCCATACCTTTATCGCCGTCTGGGGTAACATACCAACGGGACGAAAAGTCCCATCCTGATTCGGCTGCCGATTTCAAATTAAAATACAACTCCCGCTTCTCCTCCTCTGACTTCAGAGTTTCAGCCAGTTCATAATCCTCCCTAAGGTCGACAAATAATACCACTCAAATAATGCTTTTACTAATTGATGACATCAAGATTTTTTAAAATTTTTACTTTACATATGTATGTGTGCATTTACCTGTATGACTCTGGTCGAGGACTATCCAGCTCCACATTGAATCTTACCACTTCATACAATTTCCCATTAACGTTGATATTCATTGTCCTATTCTTATGATCTGTGTAAATCATTGAATACATTTCTGGCCGTATTTTCACATCATCTTTGATTTTTCTGCCGAGCTCTTTCCAGAAAGAATGGAGATTGTCAGCCCAAGCCCGGTATTTAACATCTGATATGTTCTTAAGGAATAACGGGTTCTCGTGCCAGTCCGACGGATTCCACGGCTCAAACTCTGATCCTTCCTCTTCAAAATTGGATGCAACGAAATCAGAAATAGCCTCTTTACTTGGCTTTTGGGCATGCTTACTCATGAAAAGTTCGAAATTTCTTAAAATTTGAGCAGGAGCATATCTCATTTTCATGTCCACGAACGTCTTCGAGTCCTTGAACAACCCAGCCATTTGAACTGTATGGAGCAGCGGGCCATGACAGTAGATTTGACTATAAATTCATGAAAGCATACAACATTGATTTCTCTTATCTGCAATACAGTAAAAACAACTAACGAAACGTGATAGCAGCAAAGCAAGCAAAATTAACTTAAAAGACTAAAAATTACTGCAAAATACTTGTTCAAGCGATCGAAAGGCCCCACATTCAGAATCACCTTAGCTGAAGAATCTAGATCCATGCTGTGAATAATCCAACACAATAGAAGCAGTGAAAAAAAACTAAACTTCACCTTTTAAATTAAAATTACTAAAGATTTACAATCCAAAACAAAAAAAAATTTGCAAAAACGGTTCATCAGAAAACAAGTAAATAAAGAAAACTGAATGCCCACAACTCTTCTCAGTTTTCATCTCCTTTTTTTCCAAATCAATAACCATTGCACAACATAACCTGATTAAGGTCAAACTGCAACCTTCCCTCCCGCATATTACATAGCTTCCCACACCAGCTTCACTCAGGTGCAAGTTTTTAAAGCAGAAAAGCAACAAAAAAAGTGCTTGAAAAGACGGGCTAAGCTGATTACAGACTCTTGGCATTGAGGCGTAGGAGGCATTTCTCTGAGCCAAGGGCTTTACCTTTCACATGGAGGTGGGTAGTCGCTCCCTGCCGCCATCGCTCGGAGGACCGCGCTAGCTAATATTAACAAACTAAATGATAGGTACTCCATTTTCCCTAACTTTTAAAATTCTCGTTGGAACAAAACAAAGTTTAAAAATAAAATACTGTCCTTCCAACAGTACAACAGTTATGTAATGTTCCTAAAAAATCTATGCTTTCTCTTGACTCTATAAAAATCTGTATACTCTCTGTATTTCAGTAAAAATATGAAAATCACATGTATTTTTTTTAGGTATAGCAGTTACTCGGTACGGCAAAAAGTTCAGGTTCCAGTGTTGTAATGAGATTATCTAATTATTTGTCTCTTGAAAAAAAACGTCTAGATCTAGTCTTAAATCTCCTTCGTATAAATCTCCTACGTAAAAATATTCTCTGGGGAAATAAGGAAACTGCTAAGTTTTCAGGTTTCTTCAAAGGAAGTATGTCGTCTTGTATATTTTTAACTTGTTTTTGAATGACTTTATAGCGAAAAAATATTCCTATCTTAATCTAAATGAGATCACAGAATACAGTAGGTTAGCTGTTTCTTTTAGGAAGGTGAAGATATTTCCTTGGGATATCAGCCGCGACAGCTCATATTTGCTTGATGCGATGTCATCGTTACTGAGACTGAAATAAAGAAAGCAGAGGCAAAAATCCAATTTAATCATTATGAGACAGGGAATCAACTTAGAAAATGCATCTTTACTACTACGCCATATACAAAAAAAATATGATTTCACAGTGAGATGAAAAATGTGAGTGAATTAATCAACGATGAAAGGGCACACAGCTTAGCCTTTTTGCAGGACAACTCTCTGAATGTGCGTATTTCTTAAGCATCAGCAAAGAGTTCAGTGTCCCTACCATCTTGTCAGCAGTTACAGAAAGAAGGTTGCAAACCTGCCACCCTACCTGCGCAGTTACTGCTTATGTCACACTAACCCATAATTAGTCAATCAATCTCTGTCAAAAATTACTTTAATCTGCAATTATTATTACGGTACTCTTTTGCACGGAAGAATCATTTTATATTGCAAAAGCTGTGCCGTTGTTGATATGACCAGTTTAGTTAATTAAAATCGCATTCCTGCTACAGTAATTACTCATCTAAGAAAGCGAAGAAATCACGGAGTTACATACAAAAAAAATAAATGGAGTGTTAGCTACAACTAAGAAATCAATTTTTACATAAAACACATACAACATGTAACATGTCCAACAACTCGATACATATTTCAACTTCAAGTTCCATTAAAAATCGGAAAATGCATATCATAAAAAACATACCTTACGATTTACGAACGAACATTTATTGTATATAATTTTTCTCCGCAGCCAGAAACGATTTATAAAAGATACATTGAGAAAAGGAACATTTAATAGAAATATCTACTATCGAAAATCGCAACTGTTAATACGGGATTTAGTACGGCATGATCCCTTTTGCCTGCGAAATGTGCTCTAAATACACTTTAATCCCACAAATAGATTCCACAAATAGTAGGGGAAAGCGGAGAGAACTTTTTAATTTCAAATCATTCTCCAGCTTTCATTCCCATGCAAGGTCCTTCATCTAGTACAGCTCATTATTTAAGCTCTCTACAGTGGAAAACCTTCAGATATACGTACATTCCAAACAGAGAGTGAACTAGTGAGCAAAGAAAGGAGCTCATTGATGTGGAAAAGTTGTGAGCGGATGCAAGGCTTTCATTTTCAATTCGACCCTGAGCTAGGAGAAAGCTTCCTCTCACTCCTGATTCCCTTTTACGTATCACCAATTCCTTTCCCTTTTTTGGAAATGTATTACGTCTTCATCTTTTCCCAGGATCGAACCAGGGCTAAACAAGGATATACACTCATAATGCCTTAGGAGAAGGGCCTTTATGTTCCATTTACTTTTAAGTAATCTACATTCGGATTCGGAGATGGAGGACGCGAAGAACTTTTTTTTTCGAGATTGTACAAAGTACAATGCATGCCTTTCTTGTATAGGCAGCCAAGCTGTACCCGAAAACCCGACACAGTTTCCTGTGTGCTCTACCTGGACTTGTTAGCCGACTGAGTTTGAAGAAATGTATTTACTGTGAGTGGATCGCCAAATCATGTGACTTCTGTGGTAACTGTCTATAAAGTCTATCGAGCACCAGGAAATACCTCATTCTTCCTTTTGTTTTCTCGGAGATGCTGTGATCGCTACACAAAGCTGGTGTCGTCGTGATAATGATGAGACGTCAAAGAACAAAAACGGGGAGCTGCTGTCTCTAAAAGCTTTCAAATGTCGCTATGAATTATATTACTATTACAACACATTGCATTGCTCAATATAGCAACTAAAGTAAAAAGGCTTTGACTGTGACTAATATTTTTGTATTTGTGTAATGTCACTCTGTAGATTTTCAAAGATGAAACGATCTGGGTTCATTGGAGATGCTTAAGCTATATTTGTACTTATCGCAATCCACTTTACTCACTGCATTTGCCAGCCAGCGCTACAGCTATTTGTATGCAGTAGGCACCTGCCTCTCCACGCCGAGTTTCTATTTATGCAATTGTGATAAAATTCATGTAATTAGCAAACTCAAACGCTGCCAAATTTTCGCGAAGGATGAATATTTCATATTACAGCTAAAACTACTCAATTTTTGTATGTCGCTCAAAATATGATTTTATGCAGAAGCCTCATCAATAACAAAAGTGAGCTGCTTCCAAAAACATGAAACCCGTTTCAAACTAAATGCAGTTCAGAATGTCTAGAATAGAAATTCATGACAAGGTGAGGAATATTGAACTAGATAAAATGAGTATTTAGTTACCTGATCCTTTAGAAACGTCCATTGTTATTCAGGTAAGGTGCCAATTGTTAGACATCGGAAAAAATAATTTTGTAGAGTTTACAGTCTAAACGTAAGATTCTAAACCTTAGATACTGGGGCAAGTTGAGACAACTTCCAAAATATATAGCCCTACGAAATAAAATGTGTCCTAGATTTGAACACTTTTCTAAAGTTTCTTGCAGCAGCGAGTGTTTTTTACAGTTTCACGTGACTCTAAAAAGGTACTTTTTGTTTAAAAGTGACTCCAACAAAAGGAAATAAATTGCTGTAGTGGAGATAGTCAAACCAAAAAGATTGTTAATCAAGACAGGCACGTATTTTACTTGTCTGACACTGTCACTTGAGGGACGACCAACTCGTTAGCTTCCCAAAGTTGTACTAAGAGACGAACTGAAATGGAATGGGAGAAAGAGGCTCACTTTCTATAGCTGCTTCTTCCTCCTTGTCTTTTGACAAATGCTCCGGCTTTCTTTCCGCTTGTGCACGTAGTAGCGAATTGGAATTGCAATATTGTACCTCTGTGCTCACTTCAACCAATGTATATTTTGTTCGCCCCACTTTATGAAATGGAAAGGGGTATCTATCTGATCAGCCTTCTTACATAGGAATTTAACACGGACAAGGAGTAGAACTTCATATAGGCTGAATAAGACTACTCGTGATTTCCTGAGGAACCATCATAATCACTAACACAAAAAAACGCACTGAATGAGCCCATTCACAATCCAAGAATGACGCAAACTTGCAAGAAAATTCACAGCACATACACATTTATATTTCTTCTTATATGCATACCCCAGTGCAGTTCAATGTTTGGTAGTTATGCGGTTTGTAACCGTTCCTTTATCCAGTAGAGAACCGCCGTGTGCAAATTTTAAAGTGAACAAATTCCGGCCAATTCAAATGGGATTTTTCTGGTGTAACCCACAAGACAAGCTATCTATGCCCAATATCAGCGTCACTTACTATATAGTTGATAGTTAGACCACAACCTTATGACTTGTACTACACGTAATCCGAGCAGAACCGTTTATACATGTACAATTAAAGAAGCGCAGCTTACTTATAGACGACTAGTAACCAGATGCTGGTAAATACCAGCATGCTTCATGGAAGCTAGGCTAGGAAGCTTCATG
>JAHZND010005629.1:0-18304 GCA_027744115.1 Acrocyrtus sp. NNG-2020
CTGCCGATTTTCCTGTCACAAATGATTTAGAAGATACTCATTGCTCCACAAATTTTGAATTATCTGACATAACTTATGAACCACTACGGAAACTACTAGTTAATGGATTCAGCGATTTCGATGCTTCAACTTCCAGTACCTTGCAAGAACCTTCTCACTTTACCAATGCTTGCATTTATGAGATGCCAAATGAAGCTGAAGAGTCTACTGGGAATAATCATTCCGACATAGTAAAAATTTTTTACTATGTCGTCATAACACAATATTTTTTTTATGTATTTTGTCGTTTACAAATTATGAGTTTCGTTTAAGCAATTGTCGATTTTAAGCTAAAGTGTTTGTAAAATAAAAACTATATTTTTAAATACATTGAATTTTCTAAAAAAAACTTGGAAGATATGGCCGGTGGTGACCAGTTTGAATTCTCCATATTATTTGCTCCTTTTCCCTTTATTCCAAATTTTTGCCTCCTCCGCTTTACCACCACATCCAGATCATGTTGGCTATCCTCCAGATTTAAAGAATTGTGTGATTCAATTCAATATTGACCGAGTTGTCCGTTTGTCCGCTCCAACTGTATCGCCCATCTGCTTTTCGGACAACTGCCCACAGTTGCCGAGCATTTCTGCAGCGCTCAGTTTTCTGTGGTTCCTCGATACTTGAAGGTGCATGCTGAAGAGACGTTTGCCGGTTAGCATAATTGAACTTGGAACTGGCCTCCTGTGGTGCGTCCCTTTCTCCTAACAGTAAAAAATTAACTTGACTAGGTCTTAAACATTTAAGATTGTAAGAATAGTAAAAGTTTTTCCTACCTGTATCTCGTGGGGCAGAAGGCAGCAAATTTTCAGGAGGAGCAGAAGTCACTTCAGTTACGGAAGCCATTCCAAGTAAACTTTTGTAGGTATACAGCTCATCAATGAACGGGACGACAATATAGATGACCATGGCGTCTTTGTTGCACGAAAGAACAAGCACGAGCGTTTTAATGGAAAGTCCATTTATAAAGGCGAGAAATATTTTAAGCAGCATAAATACAATTGTGAGTCGCTGCCAGATTCGACAACAATCAATCGACACTTTCACTTCAGTTGCCTGTTAAATAGCAGTTGTATAAATAGCAGTTTATACATTACCAAATCATTCTCCCACAAAGGCGAAAATATTTATGATAAATTTTTACCATTCGAGTTCCCTTCCACAAAAGTTGTGCTGTCCATATCTTCAAAAGTGCGCAGATAGTTGTAACCGCGCTCACACTCCAAATTATTATTTTCACGTTTCCTATACAAAATTGGAAAGTTTGATTTCCTTCTCTTCTGAGAGTCAACGACTAAATTTAGCTGCTACTTGCTACTTACGTACAAAAGCTTCCGTATTATTTTCATCAATGTGAGCTAGAGCTGTATGGGGTATAAAACTAACATAGAGCAATTCCGTTGTCTGGCTTTATTTGCCGCCTCCAAATTACCCGATAACCTCCAGTTGGAGGCACAGGTAGTATTTAGCAACTGAGACATGCATGCACAGCTAAAATATAGAGGCGCATGTACTGAAAAGTGAAACCATTTCACCAATTCAGGTAAAACCGTCTCACCATGCCCCGCTTTGAATTTAACCAATTTGTCTGATACTAAACTTTTGTTTTAGGACACGGCAAATAAAAACCAGACCCCAATAAGATATCTTCTGTAAAGCCCCTTCCCACAATCTCTGCGCCAAAATATCCCCCAACAATGTAGCCTACGAGAACAATGCCCCATATGCATCCGAGCAGCTGAAAATGAGAGAACTTCAAGATAATTCTGGAACAATAGCTTTTACTTATGTTACGGGTTGTAAAATCCATTCATTTTTAAATAAATTTTATTCAGTGCTATTTTTCATTTAAAGCGCCTGATATGTGGTATTTACCATTTGAGTTCCCTTCCAGATGCACCGTCCCAGCCATAAACTTCCCAAGGCAGAAATAAATATATAAACGATAAGTCCGCCCGCAATAACTTTAAAATTTCATGCCATAAATATCCAAATTACTTCTAGCACAACTCCTCCAATTTTAATTGCATTAATTTAAGTTTTTAACTGTGGCTTACTTATGGAAGTATCCCTAGCTAAGCCATTGGACTCAAAAAGTTTAGTCCCTTTTCTGAAAGAGATTTCCCCGTACAAGTCCCAAGCAACTATGGAAATTACGAGAACGAGAAACCACATACATCCAAGGATCTGTGGATAAAAATAATGTTACAAGCTTACACACTTTTTTCAGAGAAAACCAGGAGAATCCTCAGAGGTCTCTTCATCATGATTCTGATTTCTCTATCTATAGCTATTTGGCGCACAAATAAATATTACAGTAGCAAACTTGATTAGAAAGTGGATAACAAAGTACCATGTCGGCACAGCCAATGACAGCAACTTTCCTCCTATTTCGCAATTTCCCCATGATAACGGCTAAGTCGTTAACACAAAGACGAACTACCCTATTCAACCCAGAAATAGTTCAATAAATGGAAATTGGAGAAATGACAAAAGAAAAATGTTGGAACTGGCTTTAAAAAATTCCCTTTGTTTCCTGGAATTCACGTCGGTTTCTCATAATTGACTACGCTAAACTGACAAGGAAAACTCAAAATACAGTGAGCCCAACCAAAACCAAATACCAAATCCGACACTTTATTTCGAGAAAATGCTTCCAAGAAGTCTTTTGTTACATAGAGCCTAGTCTTATTTAATCAGCTTAATGTAATTAAATCCTTTGCACACAATTGGCATAATCCGTGCAAATTCCGTCGTAGAATCAACAGACAAGGTATTCCTACAACAACCGAGAGAGCTAATGGTTAGCAAACACAACACAAGTGTTTGTATTTGCAATTAGTGCGTAATTGGTGATGTGACCTAAAAGAGCGGATATACGTGTAGCAATACGCGACATACTGGATATATAAATGGAGTGGATGAGGCGATCATATTTCGCGCACTTCACATTTATTGCCTCTTTCTCTAACATTCCAAAAAACCGATGCAAGTAAACAAATAAGCTTTCTAGACGTATTGGTAACGAATTGTATGTATTTTAGCTTTATTTACCGTGTTTGACGATTTTAGAATATGTACATGAAAAATTTATTCTGGTCTCTTAACTACTAACAAATGCTACCAAATACTAGCAGTAAATAGAATAAATGTAGGATTTTATACTGCCCTTGTAAACATTTTTATATACATGGAAGCACTTGTGATTACAGTTGTCACGCACAGCAAGTTATGCAATTATTATGTTAAAATACAATTAAAATTTAAAATACATAACGCATTACTAATATAGTACTCTTTAAGAAAAACTACAGTATTAAAATTCCGGTAATTTGACCTAACAAACACTTGTGCACGTAGTTATTAAGCTAATTCAGTTTCGGTTTCATAGCTCCGAATCATTATAAAAACTGTTTTATTCTGTTCTTTCACAAAAAATGTATATCGTCGTCCAGAAGTGGGAGTTTCCGAAAGGGTTCTTTTTGGAATGTTCTGTTACTTGTTTTGTAAACTTAGCTAATAAACTAACAAAAATTCTGTTAAATTTAGTCGCAGTCATTATATAATACGGCACATTTTCTATTCAACATCCTCACAAAAAATTAAATCACCGTTGTCATTCCACCTGGCTCAGGAGCTCAACGTAAATATGATTTAAAGCTTTGTTTCATTACAGCCTACCTGCGAAATTCCTGGGTCCTCATTAAGATTTAAGCTATACCGTCTTTTGGGTGGGTGCTCACATCCACACACCCACTGCGACTGCCCACTGCGGCTGCAGCTAGGAGTATCCTGGAGGTGGTTGGTGCTTAAAAATTTATTATATATTTTTGGTTTGGCGTTGGAGGGATCTACGTCCTCTGCTGAATAACTCTCTGGAATATGTTCTGAGATGGTATTTACTGGTCGATTTAGGGATAAATGCAATTCATCGATGAACCCGACCACCAAATAGATGCAGACTACATCCTTGATGCAAGACAGAACGAGGACGAGTGTTTTAATGGAGAGTCCAGATAAGGCCATTACAGTAATTTTAAATAAGAGAAACAGATTTTTCATTCTTTGCCAAAATTCACAGAGATTAATTGCCACGCTGTGTTCTGTTCCCTTTTGGTGAAAACAAAATCATATTTTGCGTCTTTACAACATGGCGAAAGCTAAAGAAAGAAAATATAGAAAAAATAGAAAAATTATTTTACTATTCGAGTTGCTTTCCATAGGCGGAATGCAGTCCACAAATTTAATAGAGTGTACACGGATGCCAGAGGGATGCCAGCTTCTCCTGTCTGAAGTAGCCCAAAATATATTAATTTTTTCTTGTGTAAACTTTATAGTCAATCGCCCTATCGCAAAAACTTACTGCCCATAAAACCGTCCTTATTCCAGAAATGATAAATCGTAAAACAGTATTTGTGGATGAACTTCTTAAGATTTCTGCATCACTCCACAACACAATCACGCAAAATACAAGCACAGCAGAAAATGAAATTTCAAGAGCCTGCAGATTTAGAAAAGGCGTGAACTATATAATGTAAATATTATTTTATTTTTAAGTTATAAACCTTAAAAAAGTATTACCAACTCAACTAAGCTCACTGCAGCTACCCTTCGCCTTCTTTTCGTATTTTCCATGGAAAAGCTCCTGCATAAAAGGGACACAACATACTCTCCAATTTAAACTTTAAATAAAACAGATTTATAAACTTGCAAGAAGTGTTCAATTATAAATCGTCACTGTGATCAGAAAGAATGACAAAAAAGTGAGGATTTGCTTTAATTTGTTTCGCAGCATCATCCTTCCGCTTTCTCTAAGCCGCTGTAGGTGATAGAGGATTGTCAGACTGACACCAAAAAAGAAGAGCAGTATACCATACCGGACTAAATCACCAGCTTCGTAAACCGTCCACATCCGGTGCAGCCTTAAAACTATGGCCTACAAGTAAAGCCCTAATGAGTAGCAAGCATACACAAGTTTCCCATAAATATCAAGTTCCCAAGAAAACTGAAACTATTTCAACAGGTCCAAGCACATTTTCTTTTCCTAAGAAACGCTACACATTTCGATCCAGGATCCAGTTGGCACGCAATGCTAACATAATTCAATACCATTCTTTGCTATTTCGGCACAAAGGTTTGCTTCAACTGACATTTAGTAATTAAAAGGTTTTGCAAACAAATAGCTGGAAAATTGAAGTTAATACTTGTGATCAGTTCACCGTGCCCTATATTTAGCATTCCTACATGCAAAGGGACTTGTAAACTTCTTTTCCCTTTTTTGTCTCGCTTTAATAGTGGGTGTGGCTGTGATAAAAATCGCATCATATGAATCCCACAGTATCGATAAGGGAATATGCTGTTAATCCACAAATTGGAATTTCTTTGCCACGCCTGTTCCAAGATCATAGCCTCCTCAGCTGGTACTCACTCCAAATTGACAGTCTGCTTCTGGATTTCGAGATGTAGTGTTAATAATGTCATTATTGTTTGGCTGGCGTGCCATTTATTTTTTACAGTATATACCGAATTTTGTACCTGGGTAGAATTTAGTAAAGAAGCAATGAAAAATTCACACTGGAGAGGACGGGCGCATGTAGTTGCCATTATTTGTTTTGTAAGTTTTGAATTATCTTTAATCTTCTAAAATAAATTGTTAGGGATGAATTTCAGAAGGTGCAGGAATTTAAAAATATAAAATATAGGTAATTTTATAATTTCCAGCTACTCGAATGCTTGGCTTTCGCTGGAATTTGGGTTTTGGTGGTTATCTGGCTGCGAAGAGGGGAAGAGTGGGAGTTGCAAGTAACTAAAGCTATGAACACACGGAGTAATAAAAACGGATGTACTACAAGTGTGGGTGAGTAATTTGGCAGACAAGTCAAGATGTTAAATGTCAAATACGCATAGTTATATTTAAAAAATCTATTCTAGATATGACCAGGACATTCGTTTGGCTGTCCTCAGTCGTTGAACTTACCTGTATTGTAATCAGACTGTGGTCAATCTACCTTTTACTAAAAGGAACTGCAAGGGTAACAAAAAGTCAAATTCAGCTAATTTCTCTTTCTTGTTCGGAGTACTAATCGCGTGGATTGTAGTACTCTACTAATATTTTTTTCTTCCCTAATAGGGAACTGAGCTCAGCGTGGCTATGAAACTGAAATATTGCAGAATCTGGCAAATAGTGACCGCTGCGCTTTTGGTTCTCCACATTTTATCTATTTACGCATATTTAGTTAATAATAATATGCGTAAAGATGTGACCGCGTACTAGCTAAGCACAATCCTGGGGGCTAGTGCAGGTTTCCTTTGCGTAAAAGACGGTGTATTTCTCTATATCGTGGGCTGCTTCACTGTTGAATTAAGCAGTTCACAGCGAGGCAACGCGCGCGCTCCGGTATAAGATTGTGACCGAGTGGAGAGAAAGTGGATAGCTGATAAATTAGGTCTTGGATGAAAAAAACGTTTATTGTACATTGTACCTCAGCAGGATTCATGTACTGCTTTATTAAATTCTCATATTTTTCTTTTCAGTTAATTACGAATATAAATAATTTATGTTGCAAATTAATAATGTTTAATTTAATTTTGCAGTTTTTAAGTCATAAAGTAATAATCATTGCATATTATGGAAGTTCTGCGCAATTCATTTAGATTAATTTAAGAGTTTGTTAGGCCGATAAAATGCATTATTTTTATTGAACGTTGCATGCATTCCGATCATATGAAATGCTTTTCGATCCGACACGATGCTCCTTTGGGTCTCTTTGACAATTTTGTCACGTACTTGCTTATTTCCTATAATACATCGTGACACAATTTTTCTGGTGTCTAAATAGAAATGAGATATGCATGCTTGAGTGGTGCTGCTTAGATTTCGTATTTTCTGCGAGTGAGAGTGAATCTTGTTTAGTTTGTAACCTTTTGGAAAGCGGATATTGCAGAAGTTATTTGATACTGTGGCCATTTCCTTACACGTTTCTAAAACAAACGTCGCAGACTCAGGTTGAGTTGATCAGGTGATTGTTAGCAGAGACGTAACCAAAAGTGGGCATTGGCAGATGTTGTATGCCGTGCTACTTTCTTTTTCGTGAAAGTAAGGTGAAAGCGAGGGCAGAGCGGTACAGAGTGTATTTTCGGACTGCGTGATAAATTTAATGTGTCCAGAACTATAGGAAAAATAGCGTGTGTGAAGGGTATTGAGAGCGCCAAGGGTACACTTGGAACCAGGCGAATGGACTTGGATAGGAGGAGGAAAGGAAGAAAACTGAAGTAAGTGCAGGGCAGAGAAAGAATGGGAAAGAAATTTTAATATTAAATTTTCTATTTCGAGACTAAAATAAAAGTGAATTTGGATTTGTTTTCTGTGTCTCGGATTTAATTAAATTTTAAACGACAAAAGCAATGGAGAATTCAGTGAAGAGAAGCAGGGCACATGGAGTTGCTATGGCGTGTTTGGTAAGATAAAATCGATTTTTCTTATCTTATCAGCTGAATTAATTTTAACAAGGTAAATTGTTTCAACGTGAATGTAATTGGTAAATTACTGGCTTTTCCCTAATTTATAGGTACTGGACAGTTGGATTTCCGCTAAACTAATTCTTTCGCTTGCTATGGGCTTGTCAAATTGGGAAGAGACAGAGGTGGAATTGAGTACACTTATTCCGGATACGGAAGACTCTAAAGGTAAGTCTTAATTTAAATTTTACTAACTGAAGTCAATCATTGCGAGATTACCACTAGAGTTTCTACTTCGACTAGATCTGATCCGGTTCATCTTTGTATTTGGGTATGCCCTTGATATTATTTACTTCCTGGTTAAAGTTGGAGCGGCATACTTCCTATTGAAGGCAACTCGAGAGGTAAAGAGTTAAAAATTTGTTTATGTAAAAGCCAAATGCAATATTTTTTTTCTTAATTTAATAGAAAACTGAGATTAGTGTGGATCTGAAGTTAAAATACTGCAAAACCTGGAAAATAGTGACCACAATGTATTTGCTTGTTGGAATCTTCGCAATTTTTGCATATGGACTAACTGTCCATGGGGCTTTCATGGCTGTTCTTTGCATCAAGGACAGTGTATTCCTCTATATTGTGGGGCTTTACACTGATGAACTGCGCACTCCACAACAAGACAACACGTGCAGTGATGTATAATAAGCACGGGCAACAAAAAGAATGGTCTGGCCTCCGTGCCGAGTTAATATCATTTTGCGACTGCAGATTTTACAGTTTTACAGAAAGCTACATTTACCGTTAAAGAAATCTATTCCAAAAAAAATTTATCGTGACAGCAATACATTAATTGCTTCCAGTGTGCTTCCAATCACAACTTTTTAAAGTTCAACTTAATGTTCAAAAACTAAATAAAACTTTTGCAAATAAATATTGCAAATTGCAATAGCTTACCTCAAATTATATGTATTAGCTAATAGTTATGTTCTTGCATGCTTTGCTATCATAAAAAATGTCGACTGTGAACCCTCGTTATCTCTTTTTTTGACGCCACCACAAAAATAGGTACGCATAGGTATATTTGTTCGTTTTGGGGGAAAGAGCCAAAATAGTATTCATCGGTACACAAATTTTGTGCGAATTACTAATTAATTAGTTTGGCCAGAATTATCTCTTCCTCATTCCCATTTCTTTGGTGACATCATAGAACGAGCAAGCCTTTTGGGAAACCATCAGGTAAGTATATTCATGTGATATTAGTCGTAGTACTATCCAAGCAAAATTAAAATGTCAGTTTAGCACGGACCCTGTCCAATTTTGAAAGTAAGCTTGCTGCAATGTCTATAATAACATTGCGTGGTAGGTAGGTGGTCCATTCATTTATTTAATTAACTCTTTGCTCCACGCGTCAACCTCATCCTCTTGGGAAACGAAACTCTGTAGACTCGACACGATGAGTAAGTAGAGGAAGGCTGAGAAATAGACTTTCCGAAATAAGTTCACCGCAACTTAAAATTTTCTTTTGTCCGCTGCTCATAGCTAAAGTGTTCTCTTTCTGTTCTTGCTTGCTGTCCTATTTTTGAATCCCATTTCCCATTTCAATTTTTAACTCTTTATCATTCGAATCCGGAGTTGATTATTTTTTTTGAGAAAGTAGGAATGGCCCATTCAAAGAAAAGGAGCCGGGCACACGCCGCTGCCATTACTTGTTTGGTAAGATAAACTTATTTTGAAAAAAAATTGCTGGAGTGGATTCTCATGGTATTTCTTGAAAAATGCCAAACATTGTTTTTAATTGTTTTACAATTTTTAAAAAAATTCACAGGTACAGGAATGTTTAAGCTTTGCTGTGCTTTTCGTTTGTTTGTTTGTATGGCTTTTGGACAGTGAAGAGGTGGTGCGGAAAATAACTACTGCTAGGGATACCCGGAATAAGGAATATATTGCAGGTGCCACACTTACGAAGGATACTACGATCAAGAACACGGAGGGTGAGTAACTATTAGTACAAGTATCTACGACCAAGTTGACAATTCACGGTTTTTTAAATATTTTTTTGATTGCACACTCCAATTATTGTAGACAACATGGTGAGCACATTCATCTGGGCTATGTTCGTCCTTGCATTTATCTGCGAGCTGGTTAAGGCGTGGGCTGCATTTCTCTTATTCAAGGCAACTGGAATAATGGTTCGAACAGAACTTCTTACCTGAGGAATAATGAATAATTCATTTCAGTTTTTTAAAGAAGAAGGCTTTGGTTAGACAATTTTGAAATTTCCCAACAGGAAACAGAGATTAGCGTGCTGTTGAAGTTGAAATACTGCCGAATCTGGAAACTGGTCACTTCTGTGTTTTTTATTCTCCTTGTCCTCTCCCTCTTCGCTTATACATTCACAATGTATGTGGTCGTGATAGCTCTTATTTGCCTAATGGAAGGATTATTTCTGTATATTGTGGGCAGCTTTACTGCCGAGTTGCGAACTTCACGGGGAGATATCTCGAGTACTTGTAGTTTCGCTTAAGGCTGAATTTTAATAAGAGTGTTTAGGAATGCTACACTTTTTCCCTTAAACTTTGGAATATTTTAAATGTTTGAACTATTGTATTGTAGTTTGAGACAATATGTACTAAGAACACCTGCTAACTTTGTTACACTATTTTATTAATTTTTCATGAATATTAGTGGCATTATTCATTCGACTTGTCAAACACCAGCATATCCACAGTTCTGCAGTTTATCCAATACATGTATGAAATGTCGGTGCCCCGTTTCAGGGGAAAATATGGGCCACACCAATCCGCCATGAAACATATACTGCGGAGCTTCCTTTGTAAAATTTTTTGCTCGAGGCGAGAATGATACCCTTTGTTATAGATGCCAGCTCTGAAGTCGGTTAACAGCCTTTCACTATTAGTGCAGGTTCGAATGCTCTGAGGAATGAGGATGTTCGCACATATGAAGCAAATGAAGGACATAACAGGGGCCACCCAGTAGACATGAAGAGTCACGGTGCTGTACCAACTCAGCGTTACCATATTCGACATGGCAAATACCACCATTCCAACTCCCATCAGAAGCCCAGTAAGGTCACACATAGACTTTCCCCAGATGCATCTAGAAAGTTGAAGACGTTGATAGAATTTTAGTAGTAGCTGTGAATTATTTCCGTTCCGTGCCATTTCCTGCATGCCAGCGAGACAGTTAATTGTCAACTCAACTGACAAGGCAAGCATAATAAGCATAAGTGTAAAAATTCGACAGCCCTCGAATGTGTAAGGGACTGTGACAAGTGCTCTGAGTAAGAGCGTTGCGGTTGGCCAAAGAAATGGAAAGTTCTTTGAAAAAGTGTAATGCATCGGATCCACTTTCGCAGGTAGTCCTACTGGAGGAACTACAACGGACATAACCGCCAGCCCCAACACCACTAATTTCTCGAGTGTGATCACCATTTTTCTCCTTGATGTGTTTTTTGTCTCCAATTTTGATCTTATTTGAAGTGTATCTATAATAAAAGAGATTCTGCAATTTTAATAACAGTTCCAGTACGATTCGCATTTGAGAGCAGAGCAGAAATTACGTATCCTTACCGAGCTCCATGTGCAGCCCCATTAAAGAGTTAAGCCCAGTGATAGCTTCATTTGTGCCTCGAATTAAGATGAGAACACTTCCACAAATGATCACAGCGCACAGTGCAATCATCAAGGACACTGTGACGGAAACGTCAGCGGAATTCAGAAATACATCAAGGCATGATCCAACGATAACGGAAGGAGTTATGAAAAAGACAGTAAAGTGCCACAGCCAGCACACTTGGCTCCTTTTAACACTCTCACCAGATACGAATTTATTTGTGAATGAGTCCCATTTTACGACAACTGGGTGGAATTTTTCCACGCAAGAATATATTTTTTGGTAGAGGTCAAGTGCCTCCACAGTGCACAATTGCGTACTCATATTTGTCTGGTTACCTGTTCACAACGGCTCTCTTCCAGTAGCAATTTGGAACTGCCAAAAAATTTTAGTTGGAGAACAGAACATGGCATAGTGTATTATGGTGGTGAATGGTGAACGTCACTAATCAACTTTTCAATTTTCAAATTTTAGTTGTTATCACAATCGAATTAGATAAAATGGATATGCTATTATAGAACGAGACTACTTGAAATGATAATGAAATTACTAGGAAATATACTTTAATGCTATGGTAAAATGCTTATAATTTATATGTTGTTAGGATAAATTTATTCGGATTATTTGAATCACAATTTTTTACTTTCTTCCAATAAAACAAAGTTTTATTTTCATACAACGTTTTTATTGCAAAACTTCATAATACAGCAGTTCGTTATTAAATAAAAGCAATCGTAGTAAATAAAGTAAATTATTGTTGATAACATATGATGCTGTTACGTATTGTAGTATATTAGAACTAATCGTAACGACAGTTAAATATGTCGAAAAAGTAAAATGAGTAACACGAGCTCTCTTAATCTAACTACTAAATTTTTGATAAACTTCGTTTTGAGTAAATCAGAGACAATCATAATCAGTTTACATCCTTAATTTTCATGAATAACGATCCTAAATCTACACAATATATTTGAACCTAATTAACAAATCAATCTTAAAGTTACTTTTTGCGCTTGAAAAGCTACCTATTTAACACCAATAAAGTACTGCTTGCTAACCATGCTCGCTTTTCTACTTATTGAAGGTAAGTGCGCTGTAAGGAGGCGGCGCCGAAGCAGGATAACAGCCAGGCTGTGGATTGGGAGCTTGCATCCATGGATTCTCAGCTATTTGGAATAAATTAAAATTAAATTAATTCTCATACAGCAGTTTTTGCAATATTTTGTGACATACATAAAAACTGTTCAATGAGCAAAGTAACGTACGGTTCTGACAATGCTGATTTTCCGGAAGTAGAAGAGATGAAGGCATGTTTGTACCTGCAGAAAGACTAGACTGCAGTGGCACTTGTGGCCGGGCCTGAACCAAACTGCAAAAGGCCATCTCATCAATGAATTCCTTCACGATGTAGAGAAATGCAACATCCTTGACGCACAGAAAAAGAGTGATGAGGGAAGTATTGTTAAATCCAAGTAGGAAACTGGATATAAATTGGAAAGCTAAGAAGACAGATGTTACAACAGCCCATATCCGTGATTGGTTCAGGCACTTACTAATGTCCGTTTCCTGAAACAATTAGGATTGAATTAGCAAGATAAAATTTGGTTGTAATTATTTTCTCCGAAATTTGGTGTTTTGAAAGAGACAGAAATTAAAAAACCATCTTGCCACATGAGTAGCTTTCCATAGGAGTCGGGCGGTCCAAAGCTTGACAGAAATGCAGATGCTTGCAATAGCGATCGTTACCCACGTGAATGTTTGTATTTTCACTAGACAAAATATATTTCACAACAAATAAGTATTTCCACTTTTAAAAAAATATTTTAAGTTAGGGAATTAAAACTACAGCTTATTAATTGAATTTGTTACTCACTTATAGCATCTTCGTCCTTCGAATGGTTTCCAGCTACTTCCCTGATAATTTCTTCCCCTTCCATAACCCAAGTAATAATAAAAACAATGTGGCCAAGGAGTATCAGCACTTCCAGAAACTACGGATTAAAGAAATTGTGGATTGCTTTAAAAAATTTTGAGTTAAAAATTAAGTGCATTCTTACCAAATTAACTGTGGCTACTGTGCCAGCCAATCCCTTGCTCCGCAAATTCTCCATTGTTTAAACCACGACCGCACGAACAATTTGTTCGCACAGTTTCCAATCAAAGAAACCCTTCAAATTAATTCTCGGTGCGGCAAATGGAGCAAGTCAGAAAATAATAAGAAAGCTTCTCGAATGTCACTTTCTCACTAAGAGCAGGGAACGAAGACCAACACCCAAAATACGTCCGAGGCAAGACGAACTATGGAGGATGGATACTCCACACAGGCAAAAAGGCATGAATTCCTTAAAAATAAATCATAAACTGATGACTACCTACACAGCATAATTGAAAACTCAATTCTTATTGTGGCGTATCCCTCCACAATTGAATAAAATTTGTATTTTTATACGCCCACTCGCTTTGATGTACAGCAGAGATAAACGAGTCAGCTAACTATAAGCAGAGCCTAATAATAAACTCGTGACTGAGATTATCAGAGGATGCTCGATATTCTCCAGAAAGAAACGAAGCGCATTCAATAAAAAATCTGCACATTCTCCAAGAAGCCCAACGTCATGGCAATGCTTTTTTCAAACTCTCATTTTGCACCAGCTACCTCTCTTTGTCTTTTTGATGTGTCATCAGCCACCAATTTTCATATTATTCAGTCATCCTCCATGAAGAATAGTTTTATAGAGCGTCATGCAAAGGAAGTAGTCTCACAAGAAGAACAGAAAAATTGTCGCGTGATTTTTTGGATTTTATAGTTTATTACTCATCTCTTAGTTTGAAAGGGGCGTACAAGCCAGAATAAATAAAGAAGAGCGATGGTAAAAACTTTTCCAGTCCACAAGAACACACCCATTTTGAATGCAAGCACTCACCAAATCGGAAAATCAGTTAATCAGTGACTTTTAAAAGGGAAACAAGAAGATCTTTTTAGCTTACTAATTTTATACTATTTTTATGCAAACTGTTCCGTCTCAGTTGTGAAATATTGCTCAAAGTTAAATAACTCTTCTCCAATTTTGAAGCTTGAGCTGAAGCCATGGAGAACACCCCGAAAAACAGGGACTGCGCTAACAAAGTTGCACGTGTCAGTTTGGTAAGTTTAGGTTTCACTATCAGCTTTCAATTTCCTCCAAGAGTAATTTAAAAAGAGTGATTTCTTCAAATAAATTTTGAATTCGTCATTTATTTTAACTTTTCCAGACACTGGACGCGTTATCTCTGATTGGCATTTTCAGAGCTACATTTCAATATCCTGAATTTGAAGAGATGGATGCTGATTACGGAAGTAAGTGACATTTGGTCTTAATTACTAAGTTTTCGTATCATTTATGGTAGCATCGGATAAGTGAGTCCTGTTCATGTCAAAAAATGAAGTCTTTTTGGCCATTATCATCATATCAATCCTTATTTCTCTGGTTAAACTGTTACTAACTTTTGAAGGGAGCTCGACCGGTACCACAAAGCTAAAACAGATTTATTTTTGGAAACTATTCCAGATAATTTTGGGTCGTGCAAGACGAAGAAAGTGAAAAGTTTTTGATTAATTTCTGTAGGAAATCGCGACTAGCGAGGCCTTCAAAAGCTGCTCCATCTGGAAAATTACGACCATTGTGTTTGTCGTGCTTCAGTTTCTCACAATTTTTGGGATTTTGGCAGCCATCAAGGACTTGCTGTGCATCTACTATGCTATCCCCTTCATCAATGAGTTGGAAGCAGCTCAACAGCAACCTGGGGCCATAAGGGCTTAGGCTGTCCAGTAAGGAAAATGCTCTGGGAAGCAAACAGTAATTAGCAAAGGTTAATTAGATATAGGTATTTATGTTTTTGTCCTTCTATTAGTTTGCCAATTTAAAAGGTTCTCTTTGCACGCAGTATTTATAGTAGCTAATGTTAAACTACGTTACCACCACGAAAAATAGTGAAAATTAGTTGAAAATGGGGTACTTGCTTATTACGTGTAAATTGTTTGGAAGTAATAAATTACTTAGCGTTACCTAAAATGTTTCAGCCAGCGATGATTATAACTTTTCAGAGTGCATTAAACCTGCAATTTCTTGATGTGCTTACTAAAAATAAATTACTGCTATTATTATGCACTAAAAAATTTCCCCTCTTGACATACTTTACTCCCATTTCATCAAAAAACTTTTACTTGGTTCTTCACAGCCGATATAACAAAGCTACAAAGCAGTTGGTCACTCTCCACGCAAAACTCATGCAAACAAATTTGTGGGTTAATTGTAAAATGCAAAATGAAGCTAGATAAATTATCACCAACAGATGCACCTTTATATCAAATTTTCTGGCTGCATTTATCGGTCTGCATTACCATTTTTGGCGTTTCACTAAAATAAAAATGCACGAGGTGGAGAAAATGCTATTTCCACAGTTTTATCGATGAAAACTAAAAACAATCTTTTAATTGGAGTACATTATCGCTGCTACTACGATTAAAACACATTAGGAAAGGTGGTTAATTTTAGTTGGAGATTCAAATTTTAATTATTTATCTGAGTATTCTGCCACACATTTATAAATTTTGAATTTTTTAAATTTAAATTTGTTTGACCATCATAGCCGCAAAGTGCTCATCATGGAGTTCAATCCCATCAAAAATTAAATTCCCGTCAACATCCTTAAGCCCTTTA
The DNA here is from genome assembly GCA_027744115.1 of Acrocyrtus sp. NNG-2020. Classification (NCBI taxonomy): domain Eukaryota; kingdom Metazoa; phylum Arthropoda; class Collembola; order Entomobryomorpha; family Entomobryidae; genus Acrocyrtus; species Acrocyrtus sp. NNG-2020. The sequence goes on from JAHZND010005629.1 coordinate 15,825, forward strand.
TAGTCGACCCTGCATAGCTCCTCGAATCCGAGTCCTTTCACTGCAGCTCTCGTATACGGACTGGTGAAGACTGACTTGGCAAGTGTAAGACCTGAGGCCTTTATCAAAACCATTGACCTCTTATAAAGTTCCTTGCTCAATCCCTGATTCCTATATTTCGGAGCGCAAGAAGCCACCAAAAAGTCAGCATATTCAGTAATTCCGTATTTCTCGTAGATGTTGACCTGAGTCAGGCACAGGTCCACAACTCGCATAAGAATCTGCTGAGCTCTTGCCGTCTTCGCAAATTTATCCCAAGAGCTGTCATCCTTCTTGTGAATAAATGTGGCACGGAGTGCGGCAACCTTAAATAAAATAAATTTTCTAAATTTAAACTTCAGTTCTAAAATTTACAATTAAAAAAATAAATTCCACAACCTCTCCAGTTTCATTATCCTCCATCCAGAAACTCAAATTGTCGGAAAGAAAGTGCTTAAAAATTGCACAAAACTCCTCTCCATATGTCTCCGTGTATCCGCAGAGCTTGCTAGTAGGCTCATCGTGAAGGAAATAGTCTTTAATATGCTGCACAACCTTATCAACGTCTTGCGGTCTTACACGGCGAACTGTAAAGTTTTTCCAGGGGCCTTCAATCAAGCTCAAGTTATCTGCCATTGTCACTGTTTTTTTCAAGCAATCGGTCAGATTTCACAAAACAATGCAAAATAAATTTATACGAGCACGTGTATGCTCCGACAGAGATAAAAGAGAAGTGATAAGCTTGATGGACTTTTACACTATCTATAGCATGTCTGGATTTTGAGCAAGCAACAAGGCCGGGAAAACAGGTTTGATGAGCTAATAATTATTTTGCAGAGCGGTTGATGAAGACGGCCTTGGCATTCATTTCTGGAATACTGTCCAGTTATAATTTGCGCAGTAAAAGTGGATGCTGGTGCGAGAGAGAATTTTTTTCTGGACGATATTGACCTTGAAATTTTGTTCAGAGCAGACTGAATCGGCATATTTATTTTCGGAGTGTCATACTGTATAGGGATAACATTACAAATAATAAATTGGGGCAATACGAGAAATTTAAAAAAATTTAGAAGCTAAGCTTAAGGCCGCCATCAACAGTCAAGCACTCTCCGGTAATTTGGGCAGTGACTCCGGATGCGAAGAAGAGGACAGCGGACACGACATCCTCCACAGGCATGTACGGTGCTCCAGTTGGTGTCCTATCCGCCATCATTTTCACCATTTCCTCGGTGCCTTTCCTGACAGCTTCGTCAGTACTGGTGAGACCATCCTTGACCATGCCGGCGTAGACGGCAGCGGGTGCTACTGCATTCACTCTGATTTGGTGCGGGGCCAACTCAAGAGCCATTCCTTTTGTGAGCATTTCAAGAGCCGCTTTCAGACAAGTTCCGCCGAGGAGTGCGGGCACGACTCGCTTCACGTCTACGGCCAGCATGTTGACGATATTTCCTCCCTTTCCTCGCTCGATCATCTTCTTGGCGATGACTTGGCTGATGTTGACGGAAGCTTTCAGGTCAAGATTGCACATGCTATAATGAAGGAAGTTATTAATTAGAAATAAATAATTAGCTACTTAAATTTTTTATCGTTTCAAAAAAGTTTTCGGTCATTCTCTCTTACTGGTCTAGCTTATCTCCAGTAATTTCCCAAAAGGGTCCGGCAGACTCTACAGCGCCAGCGTTGTTAATGAGTCCGTCCATCACCTCCAATCCCTCGAGGGTCTTTCTCAGGCCATCCCAGTCAGTTAAATCGGCGGAAATGGTTTTCACACCTGGTAGATCCTGCTCTAGCTTGCGAAGAGACTCCTTGTTCCTAGCAAGTGCGTAAACAGTGGCACCCTGAACATAAAGCTCCTCGACTATTGCCCTTCCAAGACCTTCAAAACATACTTTAGTACCGCGAGATCCTCCAGTGACAAGGAACTTCTTTCCCTTGCATGGTCCAGGCTTGCTTCCGTGTTGGACAGACATTTTTTCTGCTTTTTTAAACTGAAAGTTTATTTTTGTGGAAAGTCGACTTGTGACCAGGATTGGTAGTTGAGGTGAAGTGTGATTTGTTTATACTCACATTTCAATTTATATACTTGGAACACCAGCATGGTCCAAAAACGTTAATTGAAGTGGTTTTCAGATGCTTACAAATCTGTGTTGTACTATTACAAGTTTCATCGATATCGGTACTATTAAGCAAGCAAAGCAGAAGCTCGTGACACTCGTTATGTGATGTCGGGACATTTTCATTGTAGTGGCCTTGAATACATATTACCACATACTTATTATTTTATGCAATATCATATCAGTTAGAGCTCTCAGCAAGCCCGCCGGCTTGGGAAAATTGCAAGCCAATCCAAGCCAATTCAAGCCAAGCCGACAGGCTTGGCTAGAATTGGACGACTTCGGCTTAACTTGAGCTTGGGTAGTATCGGCTTGGATTGGCTTAAGCTTGGGCTTTAGGCTTGCAAG
>JAHZND010005630.1:0-28502 GCA_027744115.1 Acrocyrtus sp. NNG-2020
TTCTCCAGCTTCTTCTTGTTGGCCTTCTTCTCCAGCTTCTTCTTGTTGGCCTTCTTCTCCAGCTTCTTCTTGTTGGCCTTCTTCTCCAGCTTCTTCTTGTTGGGCTTCTTCTCCAGCTTCTTCTTGTTGGCCTTCCTCTCCAGCTTCTTCTTGTTGGCCTTCCTCTCCAGCTTCTTCTTGTTGGCCTTCTTCTCCAGCTTCTTGTTGGCCTTCTTCTCCAGCATCTTGTTCGCCTTCAGCACCACCGGAGTTGCCTCGTCTGGCGGCAATTGCTTCAAACTTTCTGTCTAGTGCTCCACTTCTGATAATAGCTGCAAGGGGATTGGTAATGAGTCTAAGGCCTTTTTCGCCGAGTTTTTCCAGCTTTCCAAGAACTTCTTCCTTAAGTTGTTCCCCAGCGGATCCGGATTCTTCTTCAGCAGGTGCCTCTTCTGCTGGTGCCTCTTCTGCTGGTGCCTCTTCGGCTGGTGCCTCTTCTGCTGGTGCCTCATCAGCTGGTGCCTCTTCAGCAGGTGTCTCCTCAACTGATACTTCTGGCTCTGGCTCAGGCGCAGCTTCTTGTTGAGTAGCGGAACCTATTTCAATAAAATAGCTATTTTAGTTTCAAATTCAAGTCATAAACTATGTTTTAAAAAATTGGAGGAATAATTTACTCACCACTATTTCCTGAAGATTGTTGCCTTTGTCCTAATCCGAGTCTGTTTCCAATATTTTGACCAATTTGATTCATTTGATTAGCTATTTGGCCAAGTCCTCTGTTGCCATTATTGTTTCGCCCTCCAAATCCAAGAAACTGTGGCGCCGCCTCAGTGGTAGAGAGGAGTACCGCGGCAACTGCAAAAATTACCAAAACCTTCATGATGGTACTGATAATATTTCTCTTTCAAAATTAAAAATTTAGGTCCGGTTGTTTTTGCTGCTTTCAACTTCTCCGCTGGAAGACTGTGATACTTTCTTCGTGAGAAATTCTCCTATTTATACCAATTTCTTCTTCCATTTAAAATCTAGAAGAAAAGCAAGGTTGAATCGAATCACACCACCATCTAAAAATTGCAATAGAGCAAATCCATCCATCCCACCCAACCCTTTCATAATTCGCATAACTATTTGTATTAGCACCGCTAGTATTTATATTTATGTTGGTATTTATATTTACTTTAAGTTTTGTTTAAATACAAAGTATATAGTTAGTAAACGAGTTTGTTATGTTGTTACTAGCTGGACTTCTTTAAAAATATGATTAGCAAATCAAAAGTTATAAAGCTCGTCGTATGGTACAGTGATCCAAATATATGATTTGGAGACAGGGCTAGTATTAATGATCACGCCGATGCCTCGTTTCATATGCCTGAAAACTTAGAAAATCGCAAACGATGATAAATTGCCGGTGCAAAAACGCTTGGTTTAATATAAGCATAACTTGCACACGTGGTTATATAATTAAGTTATCTGCCCCTGTATATATTTAACTCTTAGATAGATTCAGTGCAGATTTAATTAGGACTAGGAAGATTTGGTTCATTTCTGTCGAGATTATCCAGGGATATCAGAAATTTATGTGCTAGGCTAGGAATAGGAATGATAAGCATGTGTAGATCTGTAGCGCATAATATCATATAGCCATAGCCTTTGTTGTATACACGTATGCCAGTGCGTGAATAGAGGGCAAAGGTAGCTCTTTTACTTAACTGATCTGATCCAATAATATGCAAAGGTCATAGGTAATTAAATTATGTAGTTTTCGCTAAAGTTGCATAATGCTGTTGCGGCAAAATTCAGAATCAGTCAACTTAACTTGGAGGTAGCAGTAGAAAGACCTTTGTAACTTTAGTAGTTGGGCAAGTTGGATCCATGTCAATAAAATTGTATATCATACCTTGACCTTCCACTCAAATGAATGGCAAGATTAAATGCAGCTATCAACGAATAGATGCTGATTAGTCCCTTAATCATGATTTCTTATCGGTGGCATGGTATGATAAGGCTAAGATGATGTGTTGCATTTATACAGGATAAAGGATGGATGGAGAAATAGAAAGGGCAGTGGCTAGTCCTAGGACAAAAAACTGCGTCTTAAAATTTTTCGTTTACTATATCAAATGCACTCACCTCACTTCAGTACGGTGGAAATGACCTTCTAAACTAGTAGCTCAAACTAGGCAAAGCGTAACTGACTTCAGTTATGCAAAACTAATTGATTATATGCAATTGAAATAAAGTCTAAAAATAAAAAAAATCTCAACTTCCAAAATTTTATTATAAAAACGCTGTAAATTAAAAATTAAAATGATCTCGTTATGGCATACTTTTTGTAATATACATACATAGTTGTAGTTTTAGTTAAAATTTTTGGCACGTGAATTGAGATCTTTACAATTACGATTTATTACATGCAGTTGGAAGGCATTCCTGAATTAGCAAATGTACCGCCTAATAAGTCACCTAATTATTACATAAGCTGTAATACATAATTACTTGAAGTCTTGCAAAATGCTTTGGTTCACAAAAAGACGTAGATTTTCATAGGTTCGTTGAAAATTCCCCTTTGAATCCATCTGGATCCAGAATTCGTCGTTGCTTCACAATTGCCTTCCACACTCTTAGCTCAATGCCACCCCTTAACAAACGGAAAAAATATTTAAGTGTCATGAGAATATTGAAAATTGCTTTTAACAATGTTTAAATCTGTTACATACTTTAGTTTCAAAGTCTTCAGGTCATCTCGAGTCATTAAAAGGACGACATCGTCGTACGTGTACTCTTCTTGCAGAAACTATTGAAGAAAAAAATAAATGTCTATTATATCTACGTCATTTGTTTTGAGCTAGGTAATAGCTTATTTATTTTCATAATAAAGCTATCTCTGTAGTGTACCTTCTCAATGCTTATCCTATCCAAATGAAGCTCGGTTAGGAATTCGACCAGTTTCGGGTCCCGAATATTTAACGGTATTGGCACTGATGCAGGGCTGAGTTGGTGGTGACAACAAGATGTAGTAGAGTTTTCTCCACTGGTCATCACCGAACTTACATGCTCTGGCATTTCCGCAACGCCTGCTTGAGAGCTCGTATCATCCTCAGAGTTCAAAGTGTGATGAGAGCTGAAGCCAGTTTCTGAGGAGCGCATGATTGTTGGCGGAGTCAGCGTGAGAAACTGTCCAATCATTCGCATTTGTTGAGACGCTTGATTGAGAAGGTGCAGGTTGAGCTTCTGTTCATCAATACTTGATTTTAGGAGAAGTTGGTAAGCTTTTCTACTATCCAGAAGCTCTTGAAGCAGTCTTTCATTTTCCAATCGGAAGGTCTCCAACTGCTCCTGATACTCTGCGTGAATTTTCGAAGACGGGTAATCCAAAACTTTGTGAGATTTTAAAGAATTTACGGTGCTAACTCCAGAGGTAGAGCCAATTCCGTCTGAGCCGGAGCCAGCTCCTTCACGGTTATCTCTTGACGTATCTAAGGAAAGTGAAAGATTAGTAGAAGGTGGGTTATCTTTTGAAGATTGCATTCATTATTGACGATTTGTTTATAACCACTAATACATACCTGGAGAAAGTATATGGATGGACGCCTGAATGGCAGTGCTGACCAGTGAATCTAGGGCAAACATCCAATGTGGCTTGATATTATGTGACCTCAGTACACTATTCACAGCATCTCGAAACAGGAACAGTGCAAGCTGAATCTGATTTACTGCAACTCCATCACTGTTAAATTCCTCCTTCAAAGAGTTAATGGCAGTTTCAAGCTTAGTCCGATCATTTTTCTCAATATACTCCTGAAGACCGTGCATTAGCCTTGCAATATGCTCCTATGAAAAAAAATCATTTTGTCACATCATCAAAAAATAATTATTATGAGTCAAAGGATATTATTATTATTTTAATACTGAAAATTTTTTCCTCGTTGATATACCTTTTTCAGCAATACGATTTCCACATCCCGCTCATAGTTCCTGATCCAGATCTCACAGATGCGTTTTTCGTCTTGAGCCAGCACTTTAGAAAGAGTTGTTCTTCTTTGTGACTCTTTCTTCAGCAAATAGAAACAGTCCTGCTCGCCCCCTTCTCCAACAATCGGGCTACTTTTTGATAGCTCTGATTCCGGTGACACGGGAATGTTCCCGCTGGAGCCTCGGCGACTCAGAGATTCTTCATAGTCGGATTGGGCAGTGCTCGTGCTACAAAAAATTGTACAAAGTTACAAGCCATCAAGATTGTGTATCTAATTAAATTCATTTCTAAAAAAGCAGGGAAATGCAGTGAGTGAATAATGATATGTGACAATTAAAAATAACAATTTTAAACATGCAAGTTGTAGGATGCTACGCGTTTTGATGCAGCTAGAATATGGAAAGCTCAAAAAGTTGGATGAGCACATAAGCAAAAACTAGTTAAAACTTTAGAGAGTAATTTCTGCAAAGCGTCAAAAGCAAAACTTGTAATAAATAAATAACCAAAGATCGAAGGACCACCTCGTGAACGAAAGTGTTGTTGGATCGGTGACACTGAAGTAACTATTCGGGGAGCCCCCGACTGTATTCGTTGCTGGCCCCCTCTTACTCGGAGACAAGCTGAAATTGTAGAAATACTCATGAATACGCTACTACTTCTCTGTTGATTGCGGCTAATTTACTAATTTAAGTTATTACACGCGCTTTGCTCTACAAAAATCCCATATAAAAAGTTCTCCGACACCTTTGTCATTACTGGCAATTTAAAATAGCTTTTAAATTCGAGGTACTGTAATAAATAAATAAATAAAGAATAGAGAGGAGAGCGATTTTCTATTCAGATGTAACATGTAGTTGAGACCAAATACTGAAAAATGATTTCATGTTGTGTTGTACGATTTTGAAATAAATAAAAGACAGTAGTCAATGGATGTCTGCCACTTTCTTGTGCGAAAAAATTTGCTAATTAGTATACTGCAATGTTGCACAAGTTTCACAAAGTCAACCAAGTCAAGTCATAAAAGTTAGGTATTTAAAAAATTGATATACATGAGTCAGTGCACTATCATTTCAAAAGAAAACAACGTAAATGAATATTTTGCAGAAATATGCTTACTTACACATTAACATGCGATACAAGAAAAATGCTTTCACAGAAATTTTAATTGGCAAATCAGGATTATCAACTGTCAATTACCTGTCGTCGCCAGACAAAGCCTGCCGCTTTTGCTTTTCCGCCGCAATAACTCTATCGGCAGGTACGGATATACTTCGGGCAAATTCCTGGGTTGCTGTAGCCCGGATATTTTTCTTACGACCACTCCTAAAATAGACAATGGGAAATTAGCGGAGCCATTGCTTGCCAATCGATATTAATTGGTGGAAACTTTGCTGAAAGCTACTAAACGTACTCGGTTAGAAACGGATCTTCCAGGAGCTCTGCTGCGGTTGCACGTTTATCAGGGTCGGGCTCAAAGCATCTTAAAATAAACTTCTTAGCCCGATCACTCATCTCCGATGGGATTTGAGGGTGCATTTTGTAAAATCCAACCTGCAATAAAAACATATTTAGTGTCACCTTACCCCGTCTGTAATAATCAAAAATTCTCCTTGAGTCACATACTACAATGAACTGTTACCTTAAACATTGCCGCCTGAGCAGATCCAAGTTCAATGAACGGTGGCTTCCCCCTGAAATACCAAAGGGGACTCATTAACTCACAGGTTTTCAGTTATCTTTAAAGCCCCCAAGAAACAAAATCTCGATCTTACGTTGCCATTTCTACGATGGTGCAACCCAAAGACCATATATCTGCAGGAGCACCATATCCTCTCTGCCCTTTGTCAATCACTTCAGGCGCCATATATTGCAGAGTTCCTGCAAATGTCTTTGTCAGCGGAGAAATTCCTGCCAACCGTTTTGACGTTCCAAAGTCGGAAATTTTAACCACTCCACTGTACGTATTAACTAAAACGTTGTCTCCTTTAATGTCCCTATGAACAATCTTCTGGTCATGAAGATACTTAAGTCCTTCTAGGATTTGCTTCGTATAGTACGCAATTGTGGACTCGATTCCTTTTAAAGGGCCCCATTTGGATCTGAGTAGAGCTGACAGACTTCCTCCAGGCACTTGTTCCATTAGAATTTTGAAGAAGCCATCTTCACTCACTGAGCCCAAGTATTGTACAATATTTCTGTGTCGAAGCTGCGAATGCAGTCGAATTTCTTCGTGGAGTGGCTGCACTTCACCCAAATTCTTTTCGGGAATTTCCTTAACCGCAATACGAACTTGAGTACTGAGGTCCCGTGCTGCAAACACCGTTCCATAAGTTCCTTTTCCCAAAATTAACTTCTTGGACTGGTCGTCGAATTCGTATTCATACTGCAAATTGGTTTGAAAAGTAGGAACAAGGAACTTTTTAATTTTGACATTAAATTAAACAGACATACTTATTTCAATAAAAAAAATCTCGGAAAGCTATTGAACATAATAACATTGCATACCCGAATTTGTTCCTCTAACAAGGCCGCATCCAAGTCAGTAAAGCGATTATTTTGATCGGCTGTTAATTTCAATACTAAGTTGTAAAAATGTTCCCGATAATGACTATTCGGGAAGTACATGTGAAAGTCGTCGGAATTTTCGTGCACGTAAAAGAAAACACAGCGATCGTCTCTTTTGTAAAGACTAAATGAGAAAATAAAACATTGAATGGTTACATATTATTTAAAAAATTTCATAATATCTATTTTGTATAATACAGATATTTTGTATAATAAAATTTGTGTAATATTCTGTATGTGACAATGCTTATCTTCTCTACAAAGTTTTTTCATGAGATCATGAGTTGTATACTTAAAATACCCACCTGACAGATTTAATCATGTCTGCAGTAAAAAGCCAATTATGTCTTTGCTTGCACCTTGAATTTAAGCACTGAAGACAAAGGTTGGCTATTTGAAGGGATTTTTGCTCTGCGCCAAGATTGAGAATTACGTAGGAAGGCATGAACACTCGGCTTGGCTCCAGAATAAGAATCTGAAAATGTAAATTTGCACGTCGAAAAATTATTTATTTGCAGCCGGATGGGTACTGGAGTACAGATTAAATATCTTGGTTGATAGTTTAGTTTACTTCGTGTTTGAATGCAGGTTGAATATTAAAGGCTTACGGGGATTCGTATAGTGTCGCCAATTTCACTTTTTGTAGCTTCCACGAAATACTCAATCCAAAAGTGGAATATCGTTTCCTCAGGTTGCTCATGCGCATCTTGTTTCCTGAACTGTTTAATAAGCGTAATATTTCCAATTGTGGATTTTAAATACCAGTTCGGCGGCTTCAACTTAAACATGCATTCCGCTGCTTGAATTGCTTTTCCGTAGTTTTTGGCCAGAACGCTTATCTCAAAGAAAGTGGCGACATCCCAGTAGTCCTGGAGTGAAAGTAAACTTCCTTTCTTTCCAATTAAGTTGTTAAGCACCATTCCTATGAGAATTATGTATAAAAAACCTGCAAATTTCTACCTCTCCTTTAAAAACCGGTATGCACAATTTTTGAAAAACTGCTAACCAATGTGCTGCAGCTCTTCACATTCTGAAAACTCATTCCCGTCAACGACCAACAAAGTTGCCAGATTAATTCCAGCGTATTCATTAGGCTGTACTTCGAAACCCTTTCTATACCAATGAATGGCATGATGAAGACTGTCTTTATCTGTGTACCCAGATTCGACGAACTTATCTTTGTAGATTCTGCCACAAAGACAGACTAGATCCGGAACGTGGTTCTCCTTCTTTTCCAAAGTTTTTATCATAACAGAAAGTGCTTTCTCTCTGTCGCCTTCCTTATTTCGTCTGTGGAGGAATAATGTTTGCATTGAATTAAGATTTGCTTTAAGAATAAAATTGTATGTACCAAAATTCCCTGTTAGCTGAACTGACCTATTGAGAGCAAACGCATACAAGTACATGATTGCAGGGGTATTTACACAATTCTTGTAATTGTGAATAGACTTTAGAAATTCCAATGTATCCACGAGATTCACCATTGCGTCGTAATCCTGAATTTCACGAAAACTGAGCAGCATGTTGTGAACAGTTTCACCTGAAATCACGTTTGGGTCATCTAAGCGCTTCTTCATGGCATGCAAAGCTTTGGACAGCTCTTTATCTGAAAGAGTTTCTCTGGCTTTTCGTAAATCTGAGAGGAACTTTTCTTTGATGTGTGCTCTGAAAGTAAAATTTCAGTTTATGACATTATTAGCATTTGCCAGCAATTAATGGCACATTATTATAAATCGGTAATTTTAAGGCTACTCTGAATTTTAAATAGAAATTACTTTGATTGAATTTCTACATCTTGTAAAAGTCTCTTTATTTTCTGGCCCAGTGGCGTTCGAGATTCCATCACTGCCTCATCCGCGGGTGCGATTATATTTGGCATTGTTACGACGCATGAGCCGCATTCCAGAACACGATAAGTTACGAAAGGGTATGCAGTGCAGGATAGCTGAACAAATTAAACAAATTTAACAAACGGACTTACAAGATAATAGTGAATAACTTTAATCATAGAAAGATTATTATAGTCAACCTTTAGTGGCATCGTGATCTCAATGTCATAGTCATTGAAGGTTAGAATATTCTGCTTCATTCCGAAGCTCTCTCGAACACCTAAGTGATAGAACAAGCTGTTTTTCTGAACGTCAACGGACAAATCAATTAAGGCAACATCCGCGTTGTACATGGTCTCCAAAATGTTGACTTCACCAAAGTCTAGCTTTTCAAACTGAAATAAAATGGCATATGCATATTGAGGTAAGTAATCTATCTCATAATTCTTAGGCTTGCATGCTTGAAATTAAGTATAGGTAATTCATTTCTACCTGAATGTGATAGCAATTGGCATTCAACATGGTGCAGGAGTTTTTAACATCTTCAAATGCCTTCTTCCTCTGGTTAAGGTGCACCGAGTTTTGCAAATCAATCACAAACACCACGTCCATTTTCGGTCTGACAGAGTGAGGAACGATCGCAGTGTTCCCAGAGTGGTCACTTTTACTTCCCACGGAGTCAGTTGTGGAAGTTCGATTTTCTAGATAATTCAAAAGATATTTCCTTATCCGTACTAGCCTAGTCATAGACGCCGCCACAGGGCGAAATGAACTCATTGAAGATGATGAATCCATTAGTGACACCAATCAAGGACAGAACGTGTAAAGGGTTATCAAGCTGTTAGCTAATTGACATCCTTTCCCACTACCCAAAAATATTTTTTCCTTCTGTCACATTTACTATCAACAGATCGAATAGGAATGTAGCGGCCAACTACTGAAAATTCCTCATTCCACGCATTCGATCTAAACTGACCAACTCATGTGGATAATACTATTATCAAAAAAATTCGCAGATAACATTCGGTAAGCTCCCTGTAAATAAAATATACAATGAGAGGGAGAGGAATACTGTGAATTTTTCCTTTATGAAATTCTTTGTAGGCATTAGCGTATATAATGACTAATCACTGTTGTGGCACATGTGTGTAGAGTAGACATGATTTTTGCACATTGCATTGTGCACGAGCTATGAGCTATACACAATATACATTATTGAATACTTGCAGTACATTGTCCTGTTTACTTTACCTATGATACCTGAACTATGATAACAGTTACATGTTTGCATAATAGCACCAGAACACAACCAGGAAAAATTGAATATCATGACAAGATAACCCTCTTTTGAAATAGCCTGATATCCATTATCCTCTTCTACATACCAAAGTGGTCATATGCGCACTTACTATTGCCCTTTCAATTCTGTTCGTATATATTTATGACGATAATACGATTATTTTTGTGATCCAGTCTTATGAATCATTTTTAATTTACTGTGTTACATAAAAATTTTTTTTTTCTTTCTGCGTGTCTGCCATAATTTTAGTTTCAAAACTTCCAAGTTTATACAATAATTCCACGTGATTTCACTTCTGGTTTGCTTACCTGGAATCTCCAGCTCCCCACCGGAGTTTGCTGGTACCTGCACTTGTGGCATTGTTCTCCAGCTGCAGCTTCAACATTCAAAAATCGGACAACAAGGAAATAGGTATGTTCACTTCACAAGAACTACACCCACGCTGTATATTGTCGCATAAAAATCTCTCTCAAATTGAATCTTCAAAGTTCAAACTAACAGAATTTTTTGCAAGTCGAAGGAAAGTTCTCGACTAAAAATGAATTCTTCACGAAAATCTAGAACTTTCTTCGCAAAAGGCTTTTTCAAAAAAGTCAATTTAGTGCACCCACACTAGTCACGAGTCACGACAAAGCACATGGAAGTTCCGCCTAGTTGTGACTCTCGAAGGAATCTGAAGTTTGCATTGCCACAGATCGGGCTTCGAGTTTTCTTACTGTGCTTTGTAGCCCAAAAGAAAGAAAGACTTTATTATTCTGCTCGAATTAAAACTGCTAAAAATGGTAACTTCTCCCTTTAGCAGCTCAAAGAGAATTGAAAGTTTGACGAGGGAGAAGAGAATAAAGATATTTGCACTAAAAAGAGGCATCCGCCACCATCAGCACTATTCAGCACTCTCCGCACAAAGCACAATGGTCATGTTCATAGTTCATACTACTCCGATAATCTTTTTTTGCGAGGAACTGAGTCATTCATGTCTCTTTTCTTTGAATTTCTAAGAAATTCTTAGTCCTAAAAATAAATGTATGTGTAAGTATGTAGGCATAATCCAGTGGAGATGGTGCAGTGCACTGTTTTTACACAGATGTTATCACTGAAAAGGTGAATACATAATGCTAAATGGTAACATGCAATTACGTTATTATTATTGGACTTTTTGTACATGGGAGTGAGCAGCACACTAATAACTTGAATAACCAGAACCAGCGGTTGTGGTTTCTGGCAATGATTTTTATTTCATTGCCCATTTTTGCTCGCACTCGTACATCGTCAGAGACACCACACATGAGCATGATGATCATATGGAAATTATGCGATGCGATACAAATTCATTAATACTTTTCAGCATCCACATCCACCGTTCACTATGCATGAAGTGAACTCTCATAGGATGAGAAGATGTAACCATCTCCTCAAAAATACTTTTAAAGGTCTTGCTATGTATGTAACTGGTTACATATCGTTTGGCTGTCTTTGTCGAATTTTTTTTTCAAAGTTGAAATCTGAACTGAAGCTGTTCACTAGCAAGTAGCAGCGATGATAAGGAGGGAGATGTTTGTGCCTCTCTGACAATTCTCTCCTTCCTTTCCAATGTACGAATTTTACGTAAGTGAGCAGAGCTTCGTATATGAAAGGATAAGGATACGAATCAATCGTTTAGTCAATGTGCTGGATATCCCACGATGTCTACATATATAAAATATTTTGAACAAAAAGGATAAGTTTAAATGTATCTGAATGAACGCTCCGCTATTTAAAAGAAGGGAGATCAGATTTCGCTTCATTTTTGAAGATCACGTACTGCAGTGGCATTCCTTATTGTGGTGGGTTACCTATGTAAATAAAAGTCGTTTTGAAGATATTCAACTGTGCTAAGTTTTTTGGTGTGTTGGCTTCCACAGCCCACAGATTTGCGAAGAGAAAAAGTGTTTTCTGAGGGTGACAAGTACGTGCGGATTGTGGGTAATCTCTCATGTCCTGATCTCTTTGGCCTTGAATAAAATTGCATATTGCCCCGGGTCTGGGTGAAGTTTGCTAATCCAGTTTGCATGTTAACGGATTGTGTTTGGCAGGGATTTTTGCTCTGACAAATCTTTGCTCTGGCATATTTTATCCTTGTAAGTCAATTTTTATAATGGTAGGAGGCATTTTTCCGCTATTGTCCATGTCCATGCCCATTACTGACATGATAGAGAAGTCAGCATTCGTTATGAATTTCAATCACAAAACGAAAACGACGAAAACGCCTACATGAAATGCGAGCACTGAAAAAATATGTCCTTGATGATTTCCCCACACTTTCTTATCAGTTTCCTTCATTCAAAGTACGGAAATGCATATTGTCATCTGCAAGCGCGTCGTTTGCTTTTGATGCCCACTCAATCGCAGATTCGCACATCTACTCATGACGTATTTGCCAATTTCCTCTTTTATAAATATTGCAATTAAATGACACAAAATTTCCGCTCACGTTCAACAGCGATTTCATCTGAATATATTATGTACTGTACTCTCAAATATTTTGCAGAAATTCAAAGAATATAGCTTGACCCCATCCTATTCCTTTATTTCAATTTCCCACGTAGGTTCCATTACCTCGAATTAGCCAACTGATATCAAATCAGTCATAGTCATATCACACATCGATTGAGCGTCATAAATGGTGATTAGCCACATTAAACTGACACGACGTTGCTGCTAATTATCTCAATGCTCATGTACATATTTCCCCATAATCCTAATTAATTATTGCATGCAATAATTACAATGCAAAAATCCATACACACACTACAAATACTGGGCTGGCCATATATCCTAGTACCAAACTTTAAATTGTCATTTTCCATATGCATAAAATGAAGTGTAATACAGATACGTGATAACGTGATGCGATACTTTTCTAGTGATTTACCCACCCAGGCAGTACACACCTGAGCGAATGAAGAGGGACTCATTTCATCCAATGCTCTTTTTTCTAGGGTTTTTAGCTCATTTACCTGTTGCTTTTGTATCTGTCAATAACACTTTTTATATCCGGCCTGTTGTGCCAGAAGGATAGAACTCGTACTGGTTAAATAACTATAGTCATAATCCTACTCATGCTTCTCCTTGTTCTGTTCCACTCAACACTTTACTTTCTCTCTTTACGCACTGACTGACAGCATAAAGAGAGCATATTAACATGATCTCGCATTCAGCATTCTGGTTTAAATTCAAGATTTAACGTAAAACTTGTTTAATCCATGTATAGCAGTAGCATGCAAGAGATCACACCAATAATATGACCAATGACGGCACTCAAAGACTCACTCCGATACCTGATAAACACCCACCCCTTTATACACATTTTTTGTTAGTCGCCCGTGCACTTTCGTACATTAAAATTTCTTGTAAGATTAGAAACATTGCGTGAACTGTGAACGATTTCAAATAAAAAACTGTACAGTGAAGTAGTGAACTGAAGTGCAACTGCATCAACAATTACGCCTACCACCTACTAGGGGCATCCTTTTTTGCTGCAAGTGTACAGTTTTTTACTAATTAATTAGCTTCGAACACAGTGCTTGCAGCAGGGAGAATTGAGATAGAAGATAATATTGTATCAATTCGCTATTTTCTTTCCTGGTGATTTACCTCTCGATTCGTTTTTCTATCTTGTATTTCACGTAATACGCATACAAGGTAAGTGTAATGTACTTTTTTGCTGATTAATTGTGTTTGTGACGAAATAACTAACTACGGTGTAGGGAGCCAGTTTTGTAATGTTTGTAGAGTTAACGTAAACACTTTTGTCATAAGTGTGTTCACTGTTCCCAGCGTAGCTTGCTAATTTTTTGGCAAAATTTCAAACTGCCATTTGACAGTTGTGAAAGTGTCAAAATTTAAAAATATATTTTAAAAAACATTGCGCAAAAAGACATTTTATTAGGGTAGGTATTATTGCTCCTTAACTAACCAAAAATCAAAATCCTCAGTGTTGGCAATTATATCAAGGGATATTTTACCGATTGTATGATTTTATTTCTAAATTGTATATCGTGAATTTCATATTTGTATGTGCGATTTTTGTTTCTTTTGCAAAATTGTACTTTTTATTTCTATACCCTGCCCTGTGCAGCACTCCTATAATTTTTTCAAGTTGAAAACACCTGTTGCGTGTAAGTTCCAAGTCGAATTTGTTGTATGGCTGTCGAAATGAGTGTGGAGAAGTGATATATCAGTGTCTTCAACTTTTTTGAAAGGATTTAATAGTCAAAAAACCAGAACTGTAATTGTTGAATATACCAGTCATAGCGCGCTCCACAAATGGTTCATCATTGGTTGACCTTGACATGCCATTTAGTTAAATAATTGAACAGAACGCATTCTGTATATTATCTGTATTGGTTTGTTCACTTGAGAGACCTCTTTTATTTTGCAGTACTTCTTAGTTTAGTCTTCTTTCTTTATAGTCTATTAGTTGTGACTTGTGACATTGTGGAGTGAGCAGCAATGAAAAAAAATTTGCACTTGGTGTATAGAGTGAAGAGTACACAGACTGAGAAATCTGTGATCAATATTTACTAATTGCTATAAATTGCTTTTAAGATATACACATTTATATCATATTGGTATTTTTGCAATTTTCTAGATAGACCTGAGGTTCAACCGTGGCAGTGGATGCAGCGGTTTATTAGCAGAAAGCTATAACAGAAGTGACCGGCACCTAGATATTTGTTTCCAAAATTTCGTCCAGGCCTACCGACGAGGAATCTACTCCTCTTCTAGTCAGCACTATGGATAAATTACGCAGAGCACTAAGTGGACAAGATGCCGATGCTCAAGCGGAGCAAGGAGGGTTCAACGAGATTATGGATTCAACTTCTTTGTCTTGGTCGACGAGAATAAAAGGATTCATCGCTTGCTTCGTTCTTGGATTCGTTTTATCGATATTCGGATCTATTCTCTTTTTCTTCCACAGGATTACAGCATTCGGAGTTTGCTACACGCTGGGCAGTATTGTCTCCCTCATGAGGTAAATATTCAATATACATACTAGATAGGTATTTAATTTAATCTGAATCCATTTTCCCATGCAACAGGAAGTAGAACCTGTAGAATCCTGGATGGAGTAGTTCTTTTCTTCTTTCGTAACATGAAAAATTCTGAAATATTAACTAAATTTATTTTTCCAGCACAATGTTTTTGATGGGTCCTGTGAAGCAAATGAAGAAAATGTTTGAGGGAACACGTGTAATTGCTACGGCGGTTATGTTAGGATCACTAATCTTGACGTTATTCTTCGCATTCAAGGTGCGCCAATCATTAAAATCATTATTTCACATTCACACTATAAAGATAATGTCATGTTGAACTATTTAGAAAATTGATGAAGTGTAAATTAAATTGTCAATGGTTTTATTTTAGGTGGGGAATGGAGGGTTAGTATTACTCTTCGTAATAATTCAGTTCTTAGCGATGACATGGTACTCTTTGTCGTACATCCCTTACGCAAGAGATGCAGTTAAGAAAATGTTTTCCGGAATTTGCCTCTAGGCTTGCTATAAAAAAGGAAAAATATTACATATGAGAAATCCAAGTGAGGAATCATTAAACAAGAAATGCGAAAAGTCCTTTATTCGAATATTGTAAAAGGTGAACTGACTTCCTATTTTGTATTTCCGTTCTTGTTCATTTGTTATACCTGTATTGTTTGTTATTATGTATTTAATTATTATATTTACCTGTATCATATTGTATGATAAGATTCATGAACATGAACTACTAATTATGATTTCAATCAAAGTATTTATGTTAGAATAAGTATAAAGAATTAAACTGGAATGCAATAACGCAAATTATTTTATTTTTCGTTACTACTATGTGCATAAAAGTTATGCTTTCCATTTGCTGTATTAAACTAAACTTGAACTTGTTATTATTATGAACCAACTATAGTTGGCTAAAAGGTAAAAGGGTTACAGTTTGTAGTCTATATACGGACAATGAGCTTTAAAAGAATCATCCTACACTGATAATATAACCAAAAAATTATATTACCATTGCGGTTGGGGACTTGGGGATTACTTTCTCAGTGTACTTAGAAGTTAAATTGAAAATGACAATATTTGCTAAATGTTAAACTTTCGACAGTTTACATCAGCGCTCAGGGTGTAAATTTTCTTTAAAAAATATATAAAGATAACGATCGCATTTGAAATAAAGTTTAGCTTTATTTATAAATTGCAAAAGTAATAGTTGATGATGTAATAGATTTTTATTCTGTTTGAAGACGATTTGCAACTCTAAAAATATTTAATTCTGTTTTCCTAAAAGTATATATCTTCGTCTTGTCAATTTTGAGGAATTGCCGGAGAAGAAATGGATGCCAAATGTTTAGATTTTAACAACATGGTTAATTTGTTTCTTATCTTCTCCGTAAATGCACTGTTTCGAACACCGGAAGGCAGATATGTGTAAAACCAACTAGGAAATAGATTAATAGAAATACGTAAATCATAAAATGTGATTAAACTCTGAAAATATTTTGACTAAAAGCCAAAGTGTAAAATTGAAGATGCAGAGTGTTTCTTAAATCGTACTTTCCCATCTGTATGTTATCTTTGGACACCACATCAAAAGCATAATGAAAGATGAGATTAATTACATACACCATTTGTACTCGATGCGAATTGCTTGTAATCTTAGCGCTTCGTCGTAACTCCTGGAAGTTTAAGTATGGTAAAATATCTCGATGTTGAACTGAAGTCATAGCATACCTAGTAGGTATTACCTACTGTACTTAGTTTTGATTGAGTAATACATTTTTGTACCTGAATGTCGCTGATCGCATGGGCCAACAAGAAATTGATAAAGACAATAGTGATTATTAATATAAAAGCAACTGTAAACACGTTAACCATGAATGAAAACCAGCCTCGTGTGCTTCTTGCTGAGTTCAACATGTCTTCAAACTCATTAGACCCTATATCAACCGTCATCATTATAAAGTTCATGATTCCTCCTATCTATCAGATGAAAATGAAATTAATAATTCACTGGCAAATTGATAAAAAATTAATTCTGAAGCTGGTTTTAAGAAATTTACCTCGAAAAACATTAGACTGAACCCCATGTAAAATCCAATGAACAAAGGCACGAACAGCAAAATAATTCTGATTACGCTCACAACAATGGCAGCCATCATTTCCAGGTAAATTTTAACCTTTGGAATTAGTTCCATTTGCATAAAAAATAGAATGCACGAGAAGAAAATTCCCAACTACACAAAAATGAAGAGAGAAAGTTACATTTAAGTCAATAAGAAATGAAATATTTTGCACGGAGCTTTAAACCAATTACTGCCGCAAAAGGGTATTGCCACTGAATATTGCTGGGATCGTTATTGAGGAAAAGTGCAGGCCACAGTGAGAATCCCATCACTACAACAGACACTCGAAGTATCTAAATTAAAGAATGTCGACGAAATTCGATGAGCATTGCATTGCGATAGAGGTTAGCCAACAAGGAAAGGAAGTTTAAAGTGCCTATTTAGCAGCCCCACTATCTGCAACAAATATTTTATCACTTGCCATTGCTCTCCAACTGGTCAGGTACTTCCAGTTAATTTTGACAAGCATCAGGTACAACTCTAGTGAGCCAATTGCAACAACAAGGATAGACAGCAAAACGGCCGAAGCAAATATTCCGGAAGTAATGGTGCATTTACTGTTCCATTTCTCAGTTTCTTTCTTATCAGATTTGGTGTTTTGTGATGGAACTGTAGAGCTAAAGCTGTTAACAGTTGTCGCATCAGTTAAATCATCATCATCGTCGTCGTCATCGTCAGGACGTTCAAATTTGCATTGTTTAAAGTAGAGGGACCAAATAAAGACCATATACAAAATTGGATACAATGCCTGGAAAAAAATATATAAGACTACTTGTTATTAATAATTTAAACCTTTACATAGGATCGTTTAAGGTGAGAATGATGATGAGATTAAAGTCCTAATTATATTTACCGAAATTATTTGAAAAATGAAAAGATTACGTTGAGCTTTACGTATCCTCAAGTGCAAAAACGCACACACAAGGGGATGCTTCAGGTACTTGTTCCTCCTTTCTGGCTCAGCGTCAAGCATACTGTAAAGGAAGGAGGTTTCTAGATGTATATTTCGCATTCCACTCTTCATGTGCTTTTTTGAGTCGATATCGCATGGATTTGGGTATTGGAGAAGTGGCCTGAAAAGCACTTCGGTTAAATATGTTCTCATAAAAGGATTAATTATAATTAATAATTGCTATCCAGTAACAAACCTCCAGTCAAGACGGACAACAGTCTGATCACTTTCTTTTCTAGTGTCGTCGCTATCAACTGCGATTGTGTTTGTGGAGTAGTCTAGGGTCACCCCAGAATCTAAGATTTCAAGCATTACTTTTGGCATTGATCTAGCAATTTTCGAAGCTAGACTATGTGCCATTTTAAACTTTGGAGTTCTATGGAAAAGATACGCCGAGATTATCAAATGGTTCCATACCAATAAATATTACATTACTTAATATAAACTCACTTCTTACCTAACTGAGGTATCAGCTCCATTTCGCACTAGTGCTAATGCTCCACACTCAAATTTATTGGAAACTGCTAAACTGAGAGGAGTTTCTCCATTTCCATCACGAGCATTCACATTGCAATTGTTTTCGAGCAAAACCTGGAGACACTCCTGCAGTTTAGGTTCGCTTAAGTGTCCGAAAAATTCTAAATTGCAAAAAAAACGTACGTGTACTATACAATACAAATACAGTGTACTATTCAAAATGTTGAATACTGAAATTATAATATTTAGCAAAGATATTTCTAATTTTTATTTTACCATCACTAAATAGCACATGTAAGGGGGATTTTCCTTCGTCGTCTTTGATATTTACATTATGATTTCCTTTTTCTAGAAGATGCCTTAACAGGGCGGTGTCATATTTACGTGCTGCATCATGTAGTAAACTCCCTTTTGGTATCGAAGGCTCTCCTTCGCTTGAGTTAATTGGTAAAATAATATCAGCCATAGTATTAAATTATGACCTTTCCTTGTAGTTGTCAATGCTGATAGTAGGTAGGAACCTCATGAGCTACATTTTTATGGCTATCTAAATAGCGTTATATGCTTATGCTAGTTTTCCTAGATTTTTATGATTGGAAGGGGTTTAAACAACACATGCACTAATACCAATACACCATTGCTACTAGGCAAATAAATGATAAATACTGCAGCCATTATAGAAACAAATGAAAATTATTATCAAGCACAGGTGTATCCACTTATCACAGAATTGATAAGGATTGAAATACAAAGTTCCAGCCAATTCTGAATGGAGGAAGCACCAGCACCACTTTATCACTTACAATGGGTAGTATCTGATGATGACGCGACGGGAATTGATATTAAAACGTAGGTATACCGCAATAGTATTGTGATTTCATACGCTCTTTATTCCATTTATTTATGCCGGAGTCAGAATCTCGTCATAGTCATGGTCATGCCATGATTACTGAAAAGAAATGTTTGCTGTGACATTGGCACTTTATTGGCACGACATATCATCAAAGGTCAGAAATTCCCAAGTGGTTCAGTACAACCACTTAGGTACATATGAACATGAACACATCAATGAAACGAATGATAAGCATATAGCATACATGAGTCATACCAGAATTTATTTAAATTTCTAAAATTTTATACGTAAATACCCCCTCAGATCATGTCTAATATTTCTTTTTAAAATCAATCTTGCCATCAACTTTATAAATTGTTAGGAGTTTCTTGTTCAGACAGACGAGGAACTGCGGACCAACGCTTCGATTTTAGTAGTGAAATAATTTTCCTTCGTAGCTTTTTCTTGAATGGCTTGCATTCTATCGTTGCTGGAGAGAAAGTGCAGTACCAACTGGAACATAGAACATAGAACATGTCAAATAATATGATTATTGTAGTATTGTTTGTTCAACATCATTATATGAATGCAATAATTCATGGGTGTATATTAATTTTCTGAAATTTGAGTTAATATTCTCCCGTACTTTTCTTTTTCGATATCCCCTTGCGATAAAACGTTAAAGGCAGAGTTAAATATAAGATTAAAAACACAGACATTCTGAACCATCTGTGAGCGTGCTCTGATTTTGGCATTGCGTCGGAGCTCCTACAATGGATATAGATAAGTAAAATTAAGATCTTCATATATTAGACTATAAGGTCTATTTGCTTGTAATTTACTCTGAAGACAAATTTTTACCTCGATGTCGCTTATTGCCGTCCCCAGCAAGAAATTAATGAAAACAATTGTAATTATTATAATAAAAGCTGTCGCAAATACGTCGACCGAGAAAGTAAACCAGCCCCCTTCAGCGTCTTTTGGGCTACTCTTCATATCTTCGTACTCATTTGATCCAATGTCAACTGCCATCATTATAAAGTTCACGATTCCACCAAGCTGTCACAGTGAGTTACAGAATTATTTACTGATCGAAGGTATTATTTCAATGAGAGAATAATATTCCACAATAATCTGTTTTACTTACATCAAAAAACAAGAGCTTGAATCCCATATAAAAACCTATAAATAGGGGCAGAAAAAATGCAACGATCTTGATAACGCTCAGGATTATTGTGGCTAGCATTTCCAGATAAATTTTCACTTTTGGTATTAACTCCATTTGGATTAGAAACAGAATCCATGCAAAAAATGTTCCAAGCTAAGAAAAATATTAGATATGTCATTTGCCATTAGAAGCTCCATTTTTGGAAAATTCTTGATTTCTAGTTTTCTTACTGCAGCAAAAGGATACTGCCACGTAATTTCTCGCAAAACTCCATCTAAATTGAGGGCAGGCCACAGAGTGAAACCCATTGTTACAACAGCAACTCGAAGAATCTTTGTAGGACATTATTAGTTTTGAATTAAGACACAACTGATATGCTCAGCAGGAGTAGGTAAGTAAAAATTAGGTACTGACCATTGCCCTCCAGCTTAGTATGTATGCTAAGTTAGTTTTGAACAAAACGAGATATAGTTCAACAGCTCCACTTCCAAACACAATTGCAGAGAGACCAAGAGCTGCAGAGAAAATTGCTGGAGTTATTTGGCATTCCTGTTCCGTTTGGTCAGCCCTAGGGAGCGTAGCGTTCTTGCCAAAAGTCTCTTCTTCTTCTTCTTCTTCCGGAAAATCTTTTCTTAAAAATTTGCAGCGGTCGAAATATAGAAAATATATGAAGATCATGTACAGAATGGGGTATAATACCTGCAAATTATGAAGAGATCTACAATAGCACATAATTTACCAACTTTTTTTACATCTCTAAATTTATAAATCAATAGCCACATTACCAAAATTATCTGAAGTAGAAATAATCTTCTGGATGACTTAAGAACTCTTATGCTTACGAACGCAGCAGTTAAAGGGTGTTTCAAATATTCATTTCTAGCTTCCGGTTCCGCCTTAAGAAAACTATTCAGAAAGGATGTTTCCAGTTGCCTATTTCTCTTTCCGCTCATCATTACGTACTTTTTTGACTCAACATCGTTTGCATTTGGGTACTGCAAAAGTGGCCTAAATTTAAAAAGATTTTAAAAGAACTGCCAATCTATTGAAGTTGAAAACAGGATTAACCTGACCGTACCGCCAATCTAGCCGAACAATCATACTGTTATTGTTATTATCACTAGTTGAATTGGTTGCGACAGAGGTAGCTGAGCTGTCTACGGTTACCCCAGAATCCAACATTTCCATCATAACTTTTGGCATTGTTGTGGCTATTGTCGTGGCTAAGCTGTGCGCTTTCTTAAAAGTTGGAGTTCTGAAAGAAATATTTTCTGAACTTCTAAACTCTGTACACGTTACATAATATTTATATATAAATATTATAGAATTAATCTTACCGAATGGCTGTGTCAGCCCCATTTTGTACAAGATACAATGCTGCTGGTTGAAATTTGTTTAGCACTGCCAGGCTAATTGCAGTTTCGTCGTCTCCATCCCTAGCATTTATATCACAATTGTGTTCTACCAAAATTTGCAGACACTCCAGCATTTTTTGTTCATTTAAATGGCCAAAGAATCCTACACTCAGTTAAATATAGTAAAATTATAAATTTATATTTTCTAATTAATTAAAGTAATACAAGCTCTTCGATACACTATAATAAATAATAAGTAAGACATAAGACAAAATTTTAATTTGCATTTTTAGTAATAGTAAGTTAACATGTACTACCATGTATGTATTACCATCACTCAAAAGCACATGCAACGGTGTTTTTCCATTTTCGTCTTTACTGTTTGGACTAAGACGTTCTTTCTCAAGGAGGTGAATTATCAAGAAGGCGTCATACCGGCGAGATGCCTCATGAAGCTGGTTAGTTTTACTGGATAAGCTTTCCCTTTCGTCCGAATAAATAGGTAAACTGATTTCCGTCATTTTGTATGTTTATATTTTTGTGAAAATTTTACTGCATTTTCACTAGTATGTATGAATGAATTATGTAGCTACAAAGATGCTTGTCACAAAACGACAATTGGCCACTACTCGTACTTCTGTCCTGTTGCATGGATTCAGAGCACAACTTTACTAAATGCTGTTCATGCTACGATTACTTCTATAACCCACCAACATACACTACTAAATACTGCGACTATATAGCAGCAGCTATTTGGTAATCTTATCTTCAGCGTAGCGGTTGCTAGTATCTGATATTATATAAAACCGATAACGAAAGCATTATCACCTAGTTTAGTATTCCATACAATGATGCAAGCAACCAAGGATGTTTTAACTTTCCTTATCACTACGATAACGTCAGCCATTGAAGGTCATGATTCAAAACTAGTGAATATGTAGTCGCCTCATAAAACGGTATAAGATAAAAACTAGCGCATTGCAAAAATCGATCGACAAATCAAATTAGACGTGTTGAAATAATAAATAAATTCAAAACATAATTGCTCAAATTCTTTATTTTTCATACACTTATACACATACATAGGAATTTGCTATTAAAAATACAAACTTATTAGAAAATAATGTAGTTCACTTACTCAAAGTTAATTACGATTTCAAGAAAACAATACTTTTGAACTATATGTGCAAGAAAATATTTTGGCAAGTAAAATATTATCATTAATGATTAATTATTATCATTAAATACAAAAGTTTTAACAGTTAGAAATCCACAGTTTACACTTTTACTTCAGTGCAAACTACAATCCCACTATCGCTGCCTACTACCAACCGATCATTTTTGGACAAGTTTATGGAATTGATAGGAAATGGTGATGTATGAATTTCTTTATAAACCAGACCCCGTTTTAAGAATTCAATATTGAGATTGGCAGTATATTCGATTGGAACTGCAATAGACAAAGAAAAATAAAGAAAATTAGAAAGCTTAATATTTCCATTCTGAATAGTTTTAAGGCATTTTATTTCCAAATGTAAGTTTAATCAAACCTTGAAGTGGGTTAGATAATTTATCCGCAGGATACCAGTGACACACTTGGCCACTCTGAGCGCACGAAAAGAAATGATCAGGATTAATCCTGTGAAAATATATCTCGGATAGGGAACCTCCTTCGCTTGCCAAATTAGCTACGGGTTCACAATCAGGACCCATCCTCATATCCCACAAATCCATGCACCCTGATTGGTAACCAACAATCACAGCGTGTGTTTGGGTAGGATGTTGACATATGCTACTTACTACAAAAATAATAAAAATTTAAAATTACGTTGTTGCACTTACAGAAAAGAATTACAAACCTACATAGTATAAAACTTTTAAAGGGCTATGATAAGAACTAACCTCCGTATAAATTATTCATAAGTACGTTTGGATTCAATATCTGAGCAGCTTCAGTACTATCACTGCGCAAATCCCACAATTTAAGCTGGCCGCCACCGTTACCCGTTAGGACTTCACTTTGGCCAAGAAAACTTACTGACGAAATGCAAAGGGGATCAACTTTTTCTGATGAGCATAAGAGAAACATTGAAGCATAAAGCAATTAGCATTATTAGCAATCAATTAATACTGAAATTATATAAAAATCGAAAATTAAATAAACTTTACAAACTATTCAATTTTTTTAAATAGTGCGTTTGGGTTTCTAGTAGTGTACTCACCAAAGCTTCTAATAACA
Organism: Acrocyrtus sp. NNG-2020; assembly: GCA_027744115.1. NCBI lineage: Eukaryota > Metazoa > Arthropoda > Collembola > Entomobryomorpha > Entomobryidae > Acrocyrtus > Acrocyrtus sp. NNG-2020. Next base: position 23,820 of record JAHZND010005630.1, read on the forward strand.
TCCATATTTTCAGAACAATGATATATAGACCCGTCCTCACCAGCGGTAATTATGGCACCATCTTTTACATCAATTGAAGTGGCGGGGCTATGAGTTCCCCTAATACGTATAGACAAGAACCTCAATTAAATTCCCAAGAACCTAACCAATGGTTGTATTATTACACAGAGAAGTAAAGTACATCACAATCCCAGCGGTCATATACTTAATAATACTATATTGTACCATTGTACGCACAATACAATAATACAGTAAGCACACAATTCAGAAAGATGAAAGAAAGAAATTAATTTGACATTAATTTATGTCATTGCCATACCCATGTGAAAATAGCTGCTTGCAAGCAGTTTCATTTACAGAAACGTAGTTATCAGCTGCATCCTGAACACATCGAACACTGTACAGTGCCCCACCAGAGGTACATAAGCAAAATCTGCCACCTTGTAATGCCTTAAAACAAAAATCAAAGTTTGCCATTTCATTCCAACTCAACAGATAACTTTGTCACGACAAATTCGTCAAACTATTTTTTTGAGGAAACTCACCGATATTCCACTGATGCTAGAAGGAATACCAACTTTTCCAACCAATGTGACTTTGGACTCCTTCTCCCCTTCTTTGGAACTTGGGTTTACTTGCAGCCTCCACAAGTTCAAATCGCTTGGCTAATAAATCAGATAAAAAGTTACTTTTAATTTACCTAATTATTTAATGAATCTTCCCGATTTTCATTAACGTTAATTTAACCGCTATCACCTATCTACCTCTTCCACCCACGACCAAGATCCCGTCACAAAATACTCCGTAGCAAAGGGATCTGGTACACTGAAAAAGTCGTCCTCTTCCAACAGCCACCTAACCTTGGAAATATTCTTTCCCGTTTGAGTAGAATTAGTGAATCTAACAAACTTTGGTTTTGTGGCCACCCCCAAATAAGCCCCTCTAGATTTATTCATCATCGAGGCTGACAGTGAGTCCCCTCCACCGGCTACACTGCTATCCAAATACATGGACGCATTCATGGAACCCATCATCATACTAGAATTCATTGTGTTGTGAGTTGTGGTGACGAGTTGCGAGTGGAAGACGTGGAAGTGGAGTGGAGTGACGATGATATGATGGATTTGTCGTTGTGTTGTTGATCACTCAAGAAATATTAACTTTGAAAACAATATTTATCCAAACTTTAACAAATTTTTAAATTACATTCTTACATTGCAATATGACAAGCGTTGATAAAGAAAAATGGAGATATAGTCGCCTTGTTGGTCGTAATATTAACAATAATGATCCTTTAAAAGTGTCATGTGTGCCGGTAAAACTTTGAAAAACAAAACAAGAGACATCTCTTACCTTTGAATTCAATTATTATAAGTACAGAACTACCTAATCACTGTTCTGCTCTTCGTCGTGTTCATACTCCTTAGTTTAAAGGACTTCTTTATTAAGTCGCAATTACAATGTACTTAAACTTTGACATTCAGTTCGTGTATAGTGTTATCAACTAATCACCTTGCACTCATTTTTGTTCTCCAACTTCAAAGTTTGAAATGCTTTGGACTTTGGACTTTTGGAGTATATTGTAAAAGCGCCTATATTTGCTCCCTCGCAAGTAGCCCCAGTCCTGAACCATAGCAAAGCTGTGTTCACGACGGTCTCTGTCGTGTCCTCGACTTTCTATTCTGCGTATTCCCAATTTCCATCATCATCATCATCAGATCATCGCATCGCCCGATCGCACTTTGTTCTTGTTCTCAAATGTTTTCCTCGAGTGCCGTAGAATTTTTAAACTGCGAATTCAAATTGAGAGTTTAGGGAATCGTATTTTTGCCATATGATAGGGGAATTTAAATTTTTCCAACAGTTTCGCCTGGAAAATGTAGCAGAGAGGCGATGGTGACAGGAAAGGAAACATTATAGACAATAGACGTGACGTGGCAATTTTCTAACATTGTCTGTTCTCCTGAAATTTGGATCAGCCAAACATTTTTTTAAATGTAAATATATCCAAAAAATAGTAGTAAAAATTGCTGATTAGATTTTAGCAGTGAGTTCCATTTCTGGAGTAGCCTGGGAATGTCGGCGGTTAAACGACCACCCGACGAATCAGGGCCGGATGGCCCCTCTTCCTCAAAAAAGAAGGTCATGTTTGAACCCATGCGTATAGGACCGGTATTGACTCTTGAGGAAATGGACACCCAAGTACTTCGATTTCAAAATCAGAAACTTAAACAGGTTAAGTGGCAATAATATGCAACCGTCATGAAGATGATCGAGCTCCTGGACATATTCTGATGTCATAATGCTGATGCTGACGTTAAAAAATAAAAAAATTTAATTATTATTATCTCATTTCGGTAACTGTAGCGGTTGGAGTTCCGACAGAAGCAGGAAAAAGACCTTAGAGAGAGAATAGAGCAACTGGAGAAACGACAAACGCAAGATGATGCTGTTCTTAACGTTATTAATAGATACTGGAATCAGCTCGATGAAGATGTCCGGGTTCTCCTTCGGAGATTTGATACGGAAATCTCGGATGAGTCTGAAAATAAAAGTAAGAACACAATAAGTTTTAATCACTGTTATTATCATCATCGTGAAAAAGTGAAGCTATGTTTTTGTTGCAAAAGTTACAATTTTTTCATGGCATGTCTATTTGCAGATGAAAATGAGGCTACTACTTCCTTCCTCACGCAGTTGTCTACATGGGACAAAGACGAACTAGATGAAAAACTGGCTAACAGAGTTCAGGTGAGGCCACATTGAGTTAGCCCGTTGTCGTAGCATGCATGTGATGTGTTTCACTTGCTACCTTGTAACTTTGGCAAGCCTCCAGCCTGGGGGAAGCCATGAAGTGAAAAAAAGGATGAAAAGCGCTAAATTAATGTTAACCTTTGCTGGTTCACACATAACCTAGTGTCAATCCTCATTTTAAGGATAAGAATTTAAACCTGAGAGCGAATTTAGCACCAGCCACGATCACCTTGAATTATTGAATTTGAAACTTGACTATTTGACTGTAATGTTCTTTCATTTTTTAGGTATCTACACGGGCAGTAGCCAAAATCATACAAGCCTTCGATCGCCTTCAACAGAGAAATGAAAAAATAACAAAGACGTTAAAAGAAGAACTGGGAGGTTAAAATAAAATCGCCATTTGGTTTCACTTTTCACTTTAATCATTTTTAGTTGGTTCAATGTTCAATTTAACATTAAACTAAGTTTAATAACATTACGTAAAACCTGTCTCTATTCTAGAAAGCCTACCTCCGCCTCTGGGTGATGCCATTAAAGAAGCCAACATTGAATTAGCAACTAAAAATCGTACAATACAAGCTCTTAACACTTCGCTTCATGAAAAGTATCATACCATGTCCCTTAAAGTAAGTGTACAATTAGACAAATACTAAGAAGGGCGTTATCTCCAAAATAATATTAAATTATAACTAACAACTTTTTGTTTGAAGATGAAAGAATTGCAGGAAAAACTAACAGCTAAGGAGACGAAGAGAGACGAACTCCAAAACCAAGTTGATGACTTGAATTGGGAAGTATCCAAGCTAATTTCCCAGAATGATAAACTCATCAATCACATTCAAGATCTGACTGAGAAATATAGAAAACTACAACAACTTTATGGTTCCGGCGATAAAAGTATGAATGACTTGGCACAACGAAAAGTAGAGATGAGCGAGAAAGAGATCATTAATCTACAAAAAGACAACGAAGAACTTCGCGAATTGGTTAGTAATCGGTTGATTGAGCTGGAAAGACTCCATCTCACCCAAAGGGAAACTCTGAAGGAACTAGAAAAGCTTCGGATGGATATTCGTGAACTACCTGAAAGTATTATCGTTAAAACTACTGAGTTCAAGTGCTTGCAATCTAAATTTTCAGTAGTGTATAACGATAACCTGCAACTACGAATGACCCTGGATGAAACGAAACAGCATCTGTACACAATAAGAACTAATCATCTAAAGCATATAGAGCAAATGGAAGTAAGTGCAACATTTTTCTACATGAGTGTTCGTTTATTCATTTGTCTACATTGCTTACTAATTGACTTTTAATTCCTCGTTTTTGCAGAGCGAGGAGCTACTTGTACAGAAGAAGTTAAGAACCGAAATGATTCAAATGGAAGACATGCTGGGTCAGGTCCGAAAGGAATATGAAATGCTCAGGATGGAATTCGTGCAGAGTCTTGCATCAAATGAACAGACCGGACCAATAAATCGGGAAATGCGGCATCTGATTACATTTCTTCAAAACCATAATCAACAGCTGAAAGGAGACGCTCACAGATATAGGAAAAAATACAAGGAAGTGTGCACAGAAAATGCAAAATTCAAGCGGCAAAAAGATGATATGGAGATGAAAATGGCAGCTGTTTTAGATAAAGAATCTATGGGGGGCAATGCCAGTATAGATGGTTATAAAGACGAGGAGGATTCTCCAACTTCGTCGTGTCTCGTTCTGAAAGAGGAACGAGGGTCTGAAACATCCTGTGCAAAAAAGAGCGATGAGGATTCGCTCAATGAAGCAGCGTCAAATTCAAAAGGCGAGAAAGGCATTGGCAACACTCCAATTAAGAAAGAATTAAAAAAGGATGGATCACAAGTGAAGGGTCCACAAGTCGCTAGAATGAAATCTGAGTCCGAGTGCATCAAAGAGCTCCGTTCG
>JAHZND010005631.1:0-11094 GCA_027744115.1 Acrocyrtus sp. NNG-2020
AATAGCGGAGAGATGGCAGAAGTATGCGCACATAGATAAAACGATAACTATGTCGTATCGCACAGTAAAAGAGCTAGGGGAGTTAAATCTGACTAAAGCAAAGTGGACCTCGAAGAGCCGTCGAAGATTTTTGTATTGTTTAGACGACTGCTCAAGCGCAAGAGAGAGACTGAACGAAGAAGCAGCTGCAATCCCCAAAGAAGTTCATTTTAGCATTTTGTATTTCTGGGTACTTTTGCTTTGCTTGGTTTTATTAGTATTTTTAGTGGAAGTTGCTTCAATTTACTTCCAAAAGAGGAACGGAAAAGTAATTGAGTTAGCTAAAACGTAAGCAATACACAATTCATTTGTATGAGCAACCTAAACTGATTACCTGTAATTCCGTATTGCTCTGTAAGCGTTTAGTCTCACAATATACAATAATATATCATCCCTATAAAAAAATTTATTAAAAAATTATTATATCCTACAATAATTGTAACATACTAGAACGATTATGGCGAAGCAATACTAAAATACTTAATCGTTTTAATAATCACTTTTAGAAATTTTGACCTTCTAATAAAAACACGCACATGGTTTACCTAAACTATGTCAAAACTGCTGTGATACTGAATTTGCTCTTTTGTCATGCAATGGTAAAAAATTACTGAAACTGCAAAATAGTTTTAATATTTTACATCAGCGCATCGATTAGAACATAGACACGCTATAATGCAAAAATTCCAGTATTTTCGTAACTATTTTCAGACGAGTCACTTTCAAACGCGAAATCCCCAGCCTTTGCAATAATGGCTTTTCTCGAAGAGGCAGTAACAGCGGAGGAGTTTCGCAATATAAAAAATACAAATTGTCCCTGTTCATCATGGCTGCCTTCATAATTATGTCTTGCCTTGTTACAATTAGATTGCAATTAGTGCAGTTGAAATTAATGCTGGATTGTTCCACAGGCTCAATAAATAAAGAAAGCGAAAGTACAATGAGAACAATGTGGGGCAGCTTAGCTCACCTATTCATGTCACACACACCTTTTTTCTGCATTTATCCTTATTTGAATTCTGCATTTATGGTGGCTTCGAAAATCGATCCCATATACTTATTTCAAAAATTTCTAATAGATCTCTATCCGTACTTGGAAACCGACATTATATTTTCTCCTAAAGTAGCTATATTCTGGTAAGATATTTATGTTCCTGGACAGCGGTGCGCATCTTATTTCAAGTTTTGCTAGTGGACTTCTCGATGATATTTTATTGGCTGGAAATGCTGGATGGTTACTTTAACGGCTTGAGCAAAATGAAAAATTTTCAATTGTTTTACTCATACTACACACATGGACAGCTTTGTAACGGAATTTGGAAGCAAGCTTTAGGCAATTTTGTTTTGATCTTTTTTGCAAACATGGGAACAGCAGTAGTGCTTAGTAATGTAACATTTAGTAACGCTCTGACCATTCCGTTTCGCATTATCTTTTTGTACACTGCATTTTACTTTCTTGGTGTGCTTTGGCTGTAGTAGTGCCCAGCAATTAAAACTATTAAGTACTTTACGACCAATTGAGGTCAATTTCGGACCATTATTTGCAGTAAAACGAAAAACTCAAGCTGCATACTTCGATGCCATTTTACAGTGCACAGTAAATGGAGTATAACTCTAGTCTATAGTAATACCTTATTTACTTTACAGTCGGTAGAAATGAAAATTAAATTACATTTTAATTAAATGTAAATGTAATGCAATCAAAAAAAAAGTGCCGACCGGTTTTCCCAGTTTGATTTTTTATTACTGTAATTAATGAGCTTCACAGATTACATTAGTATTATTAAAGGCTTCTCAGGAGGTAAACTTAGGCTTAGCTGCAATTGTACACGAATTAATTATAGTAATAGTTAAATTCTAAAAGATAATGCTAGTAGATAACGCAAAATTAAGTCTTTCTAGAAATAAGAGGATACTCTATTATTGTAAATCATAAATCTCTAGCACAAAAATAAAAAAGACGCAATAAAAATAAAAATGGTTAAACTTGTGCAAAAATGCTAGCAAGCATATCAGAATTTTTGTAAGTTTCGGAATCTTGATCTCATTTTTAATTTTATGTTCACAAGCAATTTTTGATTATGTACACAGGGTTCAATTTGACACATCTAAAGCACAGACAATAATAGTTTTTAATTTTGAAGTTATTTAAATTCTTCATCTGTGCCTTCGGAATTTTTTCCGAAATCATTGTTACTCTATTTATAATTTTACTATTTTTTCTTGAGTTAATTCAATTATTAATAGTGCCACAGCCATGGAAAGAGATATCAGCCAGCAGTAACCAAAACCCTTAAACACTTCGGTAGAAATGCTGGCAAAGTTCTTTTTGATTTTTTCCATTCTGCCTGTCTCGTGACAACGGTCAATACAGTATAAATACTTTGATAAACGTCTTCTTTGCGCTTTGCTGCGCTCTCCAGCAGCTGCTAAGTTACTCAGCTCAAATTTTGAGACATGTTTCGAATACAAATCCCACCTGTATGCAATTCCCGAGTGGTAAATTATAGCAATGCCCCTATCGAAATTTTGATAAAAGAAAGTGTCATACACAAAGAGAAAAGAATTCATTCCCAAAATGGAAACTGATTTTCTTTCAGATATCCACGATTCAGGGAGCAATTGACTTGTCACGCTCAAAAGTCTGTCTACGGTTTCGTCAGAGGACACTACGGCCAGTTTATCCGGGAGTGGACTGATTTTCACATTTTCACGCCTCGATTTCCACTCGAGTAATTCCTTTAAATCGCTAGAAATTGGAAGCCAAACAAATTTTTCTTTCAGCCTCCGCAATAACTCGTATGATTTTGGTGCAAGGATTTTCCTTTGGCTTGATTCCTTCAATATCTCCGGAATAATTAAGTCCCTTAAGCACGGAAATGTCCTACGAGCCGTTCCATTCTTTAAGGCACAACTGTTAACGTCTCCCAGAAGAATTTCACTGTCAAGAATAGATTCCAATGACGTATGAGCGGTCGGTTCCGGGCTAAATATTAAAGACGAAAATACATTTTCGCTGTACACAAAACAGAGAACCAATACTAAAAAATTCCACACGGTGAACAACATCAAATTCTTGTTTAGCATCGAAGATAGTGGCAGGGACTGCTCCAAAAGAAGCAGTTGCATTCCACTCTACTGCCATATGACCTTCCACAGGGCTGCTGGCACACTTTCAATTTCTGCTTTTCGAAAAAACTGCTCTCCCACAAGAAGGAACGAAATTGAAAATCCGGAGAGTATCAGCAGCAACCACACAATCCTATCGAATGGACTCAGCGTTCCCTCCAAGTGGGCTTCAACTTTTAAATGACTTATATCCCGATGCAAAGTTAGATATTTATAATATTGATTGGACTAATAGTGAACGGACCATTTAAAGGGGTGACGATTGTAGTAGTTCACCACTACATTAGATAACGCACTTACAGCTAATCTGGAGATTGTGTTCTTATCATTACTTTTTTCCGTGACTGTAAAATTTAGTTTTTGACTTAGCAGGAAAATGGCACAGTTGATAGCTGCTATGGAGACAGCACTTTCCTTCGTGTATAGCCTGCACACTTCTGAGGAGCGTCCTGTTATGTTCGACTTTGCTATTGTTCCTGTAGCAACAGACTTTTTCTGTAAATTTTTGTGTATGGTTAACCAACTGCTTTCTAATTCAAATTTATCTTTGTCAATAATTCTTATTAATTGGTTGGAACTTTCGCAAAACGTGCAAATAAAGAAAGCATATTTTAAATCTAGAATCTTTATTAGAACCGAACTGCTTACAATATATAGTAAGTGCACCGCAGCTTTATTTGCTACTTCTTGTGGCTTCTTACTTGTCCACTTAAGTACCCACAAAAATTCAGGGATAATTGGTCTCCTTGAGTTTTGGTACGTGCTAATGGTATGCTTGTTCAAATGAGTAAGATGAACACGGCAGAGTGAAAACTTTTGATTATAATGTCTGATTGGCATCCGGCTTTGAAAATTTTTAAAAATTTGATTTGGATGTATGCGCTTTGAAAAATTTCGGTCGCAAAAGGATATGAAATGTTTTAGTTTGCGAATAAGTATCTATCAAATTGCTGCAGTTGGCAGTGTTGCTACTATTTGAATAAGTGCACCCGTGTACAAAGTATATGTAGGTAAACGTGCAGCTTCTGAGCGCCAAAAACACATCTGGAAAATTTCCTGTGGAATCCAGCAGAGTGGATTCTAAGAAGGGAAACACGGAGATAAAAAGCAAGGTTAAAAGTTTGAGCTTAAAGTTTTCCATGGTTTTTGAAGTGGACAGCGAGAAGATTACACTAAAAAAAATTCTGTCTCGACTGGTGGAGCTGAAATATAGAAACCCCACTTTCTTTGGTGGATAGGGCTATAAAAAAATTGAACTAAATTATTTATCAAAAATTTAATCGATATTGTCTTGTTGTGATTTTTAGGTAATTGTGTTCTATATTTTTACTGAATTTTATCGTGTTGTCTTTGGGATTAAAGCACAAGCCAGAAGGTTAGGTTATGCCTTTAATAATCGTATGGTAATGTATGTAACACAAAATGTTAGATTTGTCTATGAACTGTAGCATGCTATTCTAATTAAAATGCAAGTTCTGCTGATACCATTAACAGGCAACGTTTTGGGCGTTTCAATTTTGTTGTAATTAGTTGAGAAATAGCTAAGTCGGTCGAATTATTGATTTTCTTGTTGACTAAAAGCTGAGGCTAGTCTAATGTTCGAGTTAGGTTAGGTCTATTGAAAATGTGCAATACCATGAAAATTTTTAAAAAAACATGAATTCATTTTAGTTCTTTAGAAATTATAGTGTAAACCATAGTGCTTCAGCAATAAAAATACGCTGAGTTTATTCTGATATTCTGTTATCGGCTGAATTTGACATATTGTCGGTGCGCGTAAAAATGCCGCTTGAAACTCCTGTTATAATAATTTAACAGATATTCCATCAAGACTCTGAGCACACATTTAGATCTCTCAAAAGATTCGGGTTCCTATTGGAAGACTTGATTTCTTGGCTGCACCATCAACATTTTTTAATTCTATGATGGAGGAAGGTATAGGTCAAACTGCGGAATCTGGAATAGCGGAGAGATGGCAGAAGTACATAAATAGAAATTATGTCATATCTCACAGTAAAAGCGTTAGTAAGAATAGTTTACGTGCTTCTCAAATTGATTATTTTTGGTATCTCTCCAAGTCTAGCAGATACAATTAAAAATTAACAAAAAATGATGGTAGCAAACCAACTCAATTTTTATGTCACAAAGGGCTGTAAATTTACCCATGGCCCCCCTATATTATAACAGGCCAGCCACCAGCACTAACAATACATAGAAAGTTTGGTGGGAACATAGTGTATCTTTTTTCCGCAAGGTGCGCTAGTTACTGGTGCAGCCACAAACTTCCATCAGCATAAGTAGATCTATGTTTACTTGTATTAATACAAAGCAGATTTTATGTGGAATAAGAAAATCGACTGATTATCCAGATTTTGCAATCACAATAATCATTTTGCTGTTTTATTGCACCTTTTTAATCTTTTTCGAAATTGGTTTATGGGTAAAGCGCGGTTTCTTCATAGCATTGTCTGTCGCATTGAACGTTATATTATTGCAATATATTTTGCACAGACGTTCGAGTATCATTTTTTGAATTTTCTCCGTGTGTTCCACATCTTTACAACCGCAAACCAAATACCCAACAGCAATCACATTAACTAACGTAAGAACCCATGATTTTACTAAAGATTCCTTATATTTAAACTGATCATATAAGTCAAAGATATCCAAGATTATACTGCAGAAGCTTACAAATTGCGGCGAAGGATACATAAGTCCACCTCTGTCCTGCAAATTTACTAACTTATTGACATTATCCTTTGGATTTCCTTTAAAGTTGTCCACAGCACCTGGGCATGGATGCTTATCGTGCATAACTCTAAGCAGAAACCCGCAAACCATAGCAATTCCAGCCGATTTAGTAGTTATGGACTGAATTCCTAAAGTATAATTAGTTTTATTTACCCGATTTAGAAACGAAATCCTATAAATTTCTACCTTATAACAACTACTAATAAAATTGCAATTACGTGGTGGTCTCGACAATTTCCTAACTAGTTTCTTCTGCGCTGCATTCAAATTAATTTCCGTTGGAGGAGGAAGCGTAATCCCTATCACATTCCTTTTCATGACAGTGGAGAATATAATTTTTGCGCGTACTTCAGTATTTCCATTAAGACTTGCAGAAAATAGCCCGGTTTTCAAAATCTTTTCTAGTGCGTACAAACTTCCCACAGCGTTTGCTTGGTCATTTCTTCCTTGACCTGCCCTAACCGCCGAAAACAATCCCTCGATGTCGTCACTGGTGAGCTTTCTTGTCAAAACAAAATGGAAGCCACTTTCTAGTAGGTACCTATATTAAAAATATTATATTCATATTTAAAGGAGTTCATTACTACTTTGGGAGAAAAGAAATGATTTTCTTACTTTATACAAGCAACAGTGGATTTCGTCGTAATTATGAGAGCGTCATAAGTCTCCTTCGTGAGAAAATGCTGCGTTTTTGAAATTCTCTTTCGAGGTGCCGGTAACGTGGCAGCATATGCCTTCCACTTTTCTATATAGCCTAGGAACTCATTTTCAAGCCAAGAAAGACGCTCATCATCAACAATCCAGAAATGCTTTTTTGCCTCAATTCTGCTATGAATGTAATAGGTTGTATTTGCCACGTTATGAATCAGGGTTTTTAAACTTTTTAGCTAATTACCTGAAACCACTTTTGAATATAGTTCATGAACTCCAGAGTTGAATCCAAGTTAGAAAATCCAGTCATTTTTTTGTCAATGCAGAATTGTAAAGCGGTGAAAACATTTTGGCCGCCCTCTTTACATTCATTTTTTCAAAACTAGTAGGATACACCATCTTCCTTGATAAAAAGCGAACAGGCTTGATGACAAAATTTAATTGGTGTTCGTATAAAAGTTTAACCGGCCTTCCCGATATTGGCTTTCCATTGTAAGTTAGGTTTCTGTCTTCATCCAGAAATTGATTTCTCAAATTTTTTACCAGGTGGCAGGAATCAAAGCTGAGAAATAACGGATCTCCACTTCTAAATGGGTGATCAATGCGATGAGTAAGTGTTCCTTTACAAATGAGCTCTATAGCTTTTACATTAATTTTTGCATCATCGCAAACTAATCGACAGACTCGGTACCCAAGCAGTTCTGTTTCTTCTAAAGCTTCCAATATTAATTTGGACAGTTGCTCTCCCTCCAATTGCCGAACCGAATGATATGCCACAGGAATTCTATAGTTCGTCGATAATCCTTTTAGTACAAAACAGAGTAAGCGGTTTGCCAGTTCAGTAGTTGTGTCACCTTCTGTTGTACTTTTACTGACATTTTTTCCATGTTCAGTATAACCAATGGTTCTTCCTGCTTGCTTCTTAAATTCTCCCCTGGGCTGAATAGCCATTTCATCGAAAATTAAACTGCACATTTTTTCGTTTGCGGATAGATTTTTCAGCTCCTCTTGCAGGCGTAGTTTTACAAGTGGAGTCACTCCTGTTTGAAGGGAAGAAGGTCCAAGAAAATTTTGAATTGTTGATCGTGACGGCAATTTAAATAAATTGTCCCTAGCAAAGTAATATCCACATGCTGATTTGTTTTTCCACAGAATACACATCCGTACACATAATTCTGACCATCGAAATGTTTGCTTTCCAAACGCCTCAATCTGCTCAAGTAGTAATAGTGCTTTAACACTCCCTAATTTAGCTTCTTCTTGTATCAGGATAAGATTTTTTGGCTCTTTAGAGTTCTTAGTCCTCCACTGATTGCATTGATCTTGAAGATAGGAAATGCGTTTATTTTTTCTTCCAACCGCAGCTTCTAGGCTTTTAACTTTTAAGCGAAGTCGATTAACTTGTTTCTGTAATAATTCGACTTCGTAACTTGAAGCACACTTGTCTTTGGTAGGTAGAATAAGGTGTTCATCAACGTCACCAGGAATCACGGAATTCACTTCTTCAATTGTTTCTTTTACTTCCACCGGGTCCATTTCCGGAAGTTTCCGCTTCCTTATTAAAGGTTGAATTGTGGAACGATCTACCGGTGATTTTCTTTGGGCAGGAACAGTTGGCTGCATGTAAACCGGATAGTTTTTAAACACTGACGGAACGGCATTAGGATTTAGTTTTCTTCTCTTTGCATCACATTTAAAATCACTCTCCGTAAAATGCAATGAACAAACAGCTGACCTGCAAACAAAAAAACGATTACTTTGGAAATTCCTACAAAATACAAAATATTTTTGTATTCAAAATTATTTTGTTTCTAATGATAACACAACATTATTTTCAGAGTACGCATATAAGATTACCAGTCTCCAGGATTCCAATGTCTGCTGGAACATTGACTGTCACCTCTAGAAATTATTTTCAGCCACTTTTCTCGCGTTTCAAAATGTGCAGGGAATTCGTGAAAACTTATTTCCTTGGTACCAGTTTTTGATGGACATAGAGGAACAGAGCAGATTTTTCTACCCATTTTAAAATCTAAATGAAATAACTCAAATAAAAGCTCATACAAATTAAACTACCGATGTGAAAATAAAAAATAAATACTTGCTTTAATTAAACTAAGCTCTACCCTTCTGCACATAAACCTAACCATCGGTAGAAGAGCAATCTCCCAGCAAAAACATTCACTTGGTTGAATACATTGCACAATATCATCTGCTGCGCTTATCTGCACTTTTGAGTGCTGCTTGCAGCGGAATTTGTATCGTCAGCTTCCCACGCATTTTGGTTGCTTGTTGGCCGGCCTGGTTTTTATATAGGGGGCTCTGATTTACCATACCTAGGTAATTAACATAATTAGATATACATTAATTAAACATATGGCAAATAAAACCTAATTAAAGTTTACAAAATAAATGTAAGGAATTATTTCATTTTATATGAGCAATCTACACTTGTCGCACATAACAATAAAAATGTTCTGTAAGCCTCTCTCGTATCTCTTTAAAAATTAGCACAATAACATATCACCCCCGTAAAATCGAATGTAACATACGCACGCATACTCAAAACTCGAATGATGATGACGATGAAAGCGTTACTAAAATAATATAATGACTTTAGTAAACTTGACCTTTTAATGAAAACATGCGTTACTCACAATGACAAAACCGCTGTGATGATGGTTTAACAAGAAAATCATAATTGTATGTCATGTTGTACTATAAAAGTGTCAAAACAATTTTAATATTTAACATCATCGATTATAATATAGACATAGACATTATGCTACATCACAAAACTCGTTTGTTTTCAAAACTATTTACTGTTTACCGAAGGGTCACTTTCATACATGGGACTCCAAAATTATACTAGTCAGCAAATTGAGTCATCGTCTACAATACACGATTTGGAGCACGAATAATGGCTTCTTTCGAGGAGGCAATAACAACGCTATACCGCTTACGTGGATTCAATCATAATTTCACTCTTTGTTGGAGCAGTGACACAAAATCATATTTTAAAAGCACCAGACCAGTTTCCCAATACTATAGAAAATATAAATTGATCGTTCTTACTATGGCTGTTTTTATAATTGTATCTTCCCTTCTTACAATACTCTACCCATTAAAGTATAATCCAGTTTTAAGAATTTTTGGGGTGACGTATATTGTAGGTGAGTTATTAGTTTTGTGTTTAGAGCATGCAACCAGTAGCTATGCGGATGATACTGTAGCTACATTCAGAAACTTAAAAGAGATAGCGCGCATCTGTAAGTCTCCTAACTAGTACTAAGCATTGAATAATTACTAAATTAGCTAATTTTATCTTCAGCTGCACTTGTTTGGCAGGCTCAAGAAACGAGCGGAGGGAAAGCCAGATGGAAACGTCCAGTTCCACTTGGAGCCGCTTAGCTCACTTATTCATGTCAACGTACACCCCTTTTTTCTACATTTGTCCTTACTTGAATTCTTTATTTTTGGTGGTTTCGAAAGTCGATCCGATATATTTGCTTCAAAAATACCTGCTAGATCTCCATCCAATTTTGGAAACAAACACGATATTTTCTATCCTTGCTGTCCAGATAAGATATATTATTTCCTGGGTAGCTGTACGTATCTTATTCCAAGTTTTGCTAGTAGACTTCTCGATGATATTCTATTGGCTGGAAATGCTGGACGGTTACTTTAACGGCTTGAGCAAAATGAAAAGTTTTCAATTGTTTTACTCATACTACACACATGGACAGCTTTGTAACGGAATTTGGAAGCAAGCTTTAGGCAATTTTGTTTTCATCTTTTTTGCAAACTTGGGAGCAATAGCAGTAATCATTAATGTAGCATGCGTTAAATTTATTAACGATCTGAGCCTTACTTTGCCTATTATACTTTTAACTACTGTATTTTATTTACTTGGTGTATTCTGGGTTCTGATGTACTTCATCGTTAGTTGCACCCAAAAGTCAGAAGCACTTAACTAAATCAAAGAAAATGTGCTTTTAGTTGCACTCATGCTCAACAATTGAAACTATTAAGGACTTTACTACCAATTGAGGTCAATTTTGGACCGTTGTTTCCAGTAAAACGAAAAACTCAAGTTGCATACTTCGATGCCATTTTGCAGTGCACAGTAAATGGAATATTATTTTAACTGAAGCTTACATTCTAAAGGGCTGTAAAGGTATTATATTTATTGCTTTGAAAACGATATACCGACGGGTTTTTGTTTCCCGCAGTTCGATTTGTTTAATAACTCAATATACACACTTAATAAGCAGTTAACAAGTATAATATGTATGATTATGAAAATGTTTAGATCGGAAATATACATAGATTTAGTTGCAAAAAAATTGTACTCAAATTATGGAAATAATTAAATGTTGAATTACTAGGTAAATGCTGAAAGGTATAAACTATTTTGAATTACATATTATTACACATTACATATTATTCTCCATAGGGTCTGTAGTTAGAAGTTTTATGATTTACAAAATAATGCGATCCTTCACTTGGGCGAATTCGTGCATT
>JAHZND010005632.1:0-17954 GCA_027744115.1 Acrocyrtus sp. NNG-2020
TTCAAATTGATAAAAAAAAGTCCCGTTATATATTCTCACATTTCCCCGTAAATTTGTTACGTTCACTTACAAGAGGAAAAAAGTTTTTTTTTTCATAGAAAAGAGTGAAATTTAATTTACCTTTTCATTATTACCACAGCTGTGGAACAATTGCTAGACTCTTTACACTCCCACGAGAAAATAGACTTTTCAATTGTCTTTTGTCATCAAGTTAATCTTTAAAGCTCGTGTGTCCTCTTGCCACCTGCTGTCAACCACCTGAGGAAGAGAAAGTTTCTACGTTCACAATTTAAATCCAGGCCTTCCCACTTACAATAATCAAGGTAAGATCTCATTTTATACCTCTGCAAATTTTATATTTACATCTAGCCAGTACATGTGACGACGAAGAAGGCTAACTTTGAATGTCAAGTCACAAAACTCGATTTCTCTATATTCAAAACAACGAAGCTAATTTAATGATAATGAGCTTAAGGAACTGGAAAGTTTTTAAGGAAAAGTACTCACCTAAAGTTCTATATTAATAGTTAGGTATGCATGTAAAAGTTTAAAAAACGGCTAGACTAAGCCTACATAAGGCCAGCTAAATTTGGTTGACGCACCATTGCAATTTACCATTGTTATAAATTCCGCTGGGACTTTCATATCGGCATCTATTTTGTAATGATCATTCGGGGTAAGTAGTTTCTCGAAAGATTTAGGAAGGAAGAACAGTAGAGTGATAGTCACGCTTTACAATTAGCTCGTGCTCATGTTAGTACAAAAACTTATGCAGTAAACTAGGAGAGTCTCATTAAAATAGCTTGTTATTGCAAGTTTATAAGCTCGTTATCCTATTTTACCCTCCAAGTATACAAATTAATTACTAAATTCCCAAAAGGGATAGCTGTACTACAGCGGCATTTACATCCCATATTGCTCATATCACACCTTAAAAGTAAGGTCACGTATCAGTTATATTCATTTTTGGATAGGTACCTATCTACAGACATAATCTATACGCAATTCTACTCCACTCACAAGAGCAACATCGGGTCAAGTTTCTTGCACTGACTTGTGAGGGTTCACGAATTCACGATATACACACGTTACGCTGGATTTTTTTAGCTAGGTGTATGTCGATGACTTACTTTAACTTTAATCAGTTCAAGCCAGTTATGGACTTGGCTTAGCATGCATATGCTCGAGTGGATATATACCAAAAACTTCTCAATTAAAGGCGTAATGCCTTTCTCGGGACATAGTTCAACCTAATTGATTTGCAACTTCACAAATTAAATAATCCATATTATCCGTGTTGATCTTGAACCTGGAAAATGAAAGTCAACGAACTCGACTTTTTCTTTTACCAGAATAAGAATCAACAGTATTATTTTCAGGGACAAAATTAGGTAAAATTAGCGATCCATATAGAAATATCCTTGTTAAAAGTTTCTCCGCAAATATTACTACCTCCTCTGGGCAACCACAAGTTTAAAAGTGTGGGTGGCTATAAATGTCTTGCTCATCTTCATCTTTGGTGAATCATGAAAATGACTGTTTGGTACAGAATGTTTGCATTCTCCCCTGATGTCATAAAACATTACCCGTATGCGGCTGCAGTTTGTAGGTGGCTTCAGCAGAGTTCCGAGAAAGCACATCTCAGTATTTAGTGTTTATATCGAATTATTTCCTTCACAATACACTTCTGCTGAAGCTGACGTAGAAACAGCCCAGCGGCAAGAGGAAGAAGAAACACGGCATAAAAATGAATCCGGAATACTAAGGGCTCATTGCGAAACATGAAGAGAAAATAGGAGAACAAAAACGTGGGCGAGCGAGACCTACACATAATAGCCTGGCATTTGTTTTCTTGTTTCCTCCGCCTCTTGCTTCTCTACTCAATCCGTCTTTTGTTCTCTGATGGAACGGGAAACGGCTAATATTTCAATTGTACGGTGGAAACGCTACGTGACACGACTTTGCTGTGTCAGGTTGAAATAAATTGATACCTAAGCAATAGAGAATCCACAGGGGATAGACATTATCGGCATTGTTACCGACGACATTCAATCAATTAATTTTGCGTGGTCTCAACTTACCCTCGTAACTTTACTCCCTCATTTTTTGTGGAAAATTTCTCCAATTTTCTCTTTCCTGTGAAGTGAAGGCCAAGTAGATATAGCTTGTAGTTAACTTTTAGATCTACATTGCAAAATATGTTACCACAATACTAGACTCCTCTCGCTCAGGAGAGCGTAAATGAAGAAGCCTGGTCTATGTAGTTCAGTATTTTTCCCAAGATTGATTTTTGCAGCCTATCAAAACTGGGGCTAAAAAATTAACTCTCGCCTGAAAGTTCAGCGAAGTTATATAAAAGTCAATGCTCCTTCTATCAACGACAGGACATGCAGTTTTGTATTATCATTAATGTAAAATCGTTTTCATTCATTTGAGTGAATTTCCGGAGAGAGGCGAACTCGAGTGGATTATTTCTCTATTACGGCTGGCTTATCCGAGAAAATGGGAGGAAGGTGACTTTCCTGTCGTCATGTTTCAACTTTCTATTTATACTACATGCCGTCGTAGGTTTCTCTTTGGGAATTTCCTCCACTTTTGCAGTTAAGCAAGATCACGTCCTTTATAGTCCGCTTAACAACAATCATAATCACTCCGCATTTTTAATGCGAATGACAGAAGAGAAGATTAGCACATGACAGATACTATGCAAGTTAAAGGGCAAAAATTTATTCTACCTAGAACTTAATTAATTATTGGCCGGCTTGTTAGAACGATGACGTGAGCCCAGTAAAATCCAACAAAATACACGTCCAAATAATAATTTCGCTTTACTCATTAACTCATTAAGTAACGTAAATTCTTTTGAGGTAACTG
The DNA here is from genome assembly GCA_027744115.1 of Acrocyrtus sp. NNG-2020. NCBI lineage: Eukaryota > Metazoa > Arthropoda > Collembola > Entomobryomorpha > Entomobryidae > Acrocyrtus > Acrocyrtus sp. NNG-2020. Next base: position 2,875 of record JAHZND010005632.1, read on the forward strand.
GATTTTGATTTCATGGTACGTGACGTAAGGCAAATTCCAAGTGAATTCCAAACCAAAGTCCATTTCCGACAGTTCTGTCATTTTCACACACCCTCCAAATGTCACCCGAACGTATCCGCCAGCACGTCTGTTCTCCTTGGTAGCAGTCAACAGGTTGAGCTTTGAGCGCCCATCAATAAGCTACGCCTTCCTTTCAAGAATCGCTTCGTTTTGCACCAAACTGGATTTCTGCTCTTGTAAGTTGTGAATCTGCGTAGGTTAGCCAAAAGTAAAAGGTTTGGATAAATCGAGATTAGCAGTTAGCAGACAGCAAGCACATATTCAGCATACCGAGCACGCGACACTGACTTTTAATCTCGTAATACAATACGCTCACTGTTGACCATTCATTTCCACTCAGGTTCTTAGCTCGTGTTCCCTTTCTGAATAAAGTTAACGTTTCTTCGTTGCTTCATCACACCGACGCTGCTTATCTCGAAATCACAGTCAGGTCGTACTTTTGCTTGGAATGTGTTAAATCATCCTGGCTATTTCTGATTATTCTGACCTTTTCCTCATGAATCAACGTGAAAATATTTCGTTGGGTACAAGTTTTGTCAGAGGACTTTGGAAGTTTGGAATACTTAGACATGATGGAATTTCGTACATGTGCAATATTTATTTAACCAAATCGATTTTATAATTAGCTACTTTAAAGTCCCTACAGCAAAGTTGAAATGATTGCTTCAGTACAATGCTTGCGCTGACTTGTGACTGAAGCCATTCATGAGATATGATGGCTTGCATAAATCTCTGTCTGTCGAAATATCTGGATGCTCGAATTAGGTAACTGGACAAGCTTTATCCAAAAAAATGTCCATATTGCAACAAAACTCAGTTATGCAACCATTGAAAAGTACTTGAAAGCCAAGACCACTTCTGGTTCCTCCACTGCTGTCGTCAACGGCATTAATTAACGTAATTTATTTTCACCAAGATGTGAAAATCTCAGAAAGAGCAAAAGTTACTGCCCAGTGACATTCGCATTCGCCACTTCAATTTAAATTTGTTATTCTGACTTTCAGCTCGAATCTTTTTTAATTTTGTGAAATGTTAAGCGCAACCATCGCCAATATCGTCATTATGCAAAAATCCTGTAGATAAGCGCTAATAAGTAGCACAAAGTTCTATAAGGGTGTGTCATTTTGCCCCATATTGTCGCTTTTTCAATATTGCGATATCAATTCCAATTTCCAATAATCGTTGTAAGCTGTGCGTAGGTGCAACTTCACTATCATTATTGAGTCGAGATGTCAACGCCGAGGTCACATTTTAAATTCAAATGCCAATTTACGATAGGATTATCGCACTCTCGGATGCTGCCAGGCACTTTTAATCTTCACTTTTTAATCCTGGCCAATAAAATTTTCCTTTTCCCTTCTCAGCTCCACAATTCTACATACAGAACAATTTTTTTCGTAGCAATTACGAGCACTTTAGCAAATTGCTATTACAGTTAAATGCTTACTTTGCGTATGCCGCAAATGGATTATTACTTTCAGCATCCGCATTGAAATTTGATGAAATGAGCATCAGCTATGAAATTCATAAAAAATGACGAACATGCTTTGATGGAGTGACGCCACACAGGGCGCAATAAACATAAAAGCTGCATTCCGAACAAAGGCACGTGCCCACAAAATAGTACTTTACTATTCGAACTGAGTGACATTTTTTTATATGCGGCAGAATGGAAAAGTATGCAATTATCATCCTGTTTGCTCCTTGCGCCTACTCTGGAACATAAAAGACACCTGCTAGCTAGGCAGCAGATTTTGAGTACAGTCTATTCAGGCGTACTCCATGCATCATGATATGTATGTCGTCAAAAACCTGACTACTTGATAGAATTAAAATTCCAAAATTTCTCATGAATATGTACGCGAAGAGAGGGTAATGACGATGATGTAGCAGCTGATAGGAAAGTTTATTGATGAACTGATTACTACTGGAAGCACGCCTGCCGAGCTCACGCAGAATTATGAGTAGAAAGCTACTCGAAATCTTCCAAGACACACTTTATGCACTCGTTCATCATATCGCCTCCCACTCCTTTTTTAGTCCCATTTACGAGCAAAAAGATGACACACCATCTCGCAATTTACGATAAAAAAAAGTAGCGATAAAATCTTGTTATGACCAGGCTCTAAGATTTTCAGACCTTTTTTTTAGCCCAGCTGACAAACTCTGTCTGACAAAAAAGTTTTTTTGTCTGGGGACAGATCAGATAGATGCGGCTTGCCATACAGAAGCCGATAGTGATAGTGCATAAATATTGCAAATTGAAAATTCTGATGATATTTTCTAGTTTTGGTAGCGCTCTCTTGTCTATAAAGCTCCTTAAAAAATTTCGTTCACGCGAAAAGCAGAAGACCACACTTGTGCTATTTCTCCTTCGTCAATTTTTCATTGTCTTCCTTTTCCAATAGGCATCCTTCACTCGGACAGATTATATGTCGCCCACTAGCCACTTTAGTACACATGTTCCTTTGTTCCCAAGTTCCCATGTTTCACTCCAGCGAAACCCATCAAACTTCAAAATTTATATGAAAGAGCTCCGGATCGGTATCAGCTATCCGTGGAAAAACTGGGAAAAACTGACACGGTCATTGACTCGGCTTCTAATAGTTCGTTTAACGACTGACTTGACGGAAGGGTTTATGCCAGCCAACTGTCATGTAAACTATGCATGAGGAGCAGAATCAGCAGAGTCCCTTTATGACGCTCATGATTTACCAAACTAGCCACTTCTGCGGAAGTAAACATGAAAACATACTAGTTTAATAGTTTTCCTGGATTTCCAATCGTTGAACTTTGCTTCTGCAGAATGTTTAAAAATGAAATAGACTGTCAGGGCACACTCCATTAGAAAGATGAGTACAATTTGTAAAGATGAATGCTATCCTATTAAGAGTGTCTTTTCCGGCTACCTATTTCCAATTTTAGTTATCTAGCGAACTTGTTGAAATCTGATCCAAGAAAAGGGTTGAAAATTCAGTTGGTAAAAATCAAGATCATTAGCGGAAAAAGACGACGTGGGCGATTTAATTCCACTAGCCGCCTACTACAACTATGTACATAGCAATGTACAAAATATACCCAATACCCATGTTACCTGCCAATAGTGAGTGGTCATAGATGGAGTGATAGAAATGATAATGATGAACTGGAAGGGAAGTTGTTGCGGAGGATATAAAATCTACAATCTAGAAAGCCTAGAGATGCGAACATCGATGACCGCATCTGTTATCCCCCGGGGAAACGTTCTCCCACGGGAAAGCTGAAAGCTTTTTCATATAGCGTGGGATTTGATAAAATATTTCTGTGGAATACTTTAATATGTCACTGTACGTACTGTAGCAAAATACGTTATTTGAAGAGGATCAAGGCAACTGGTTACGGCAAGTTGGAATGAGTTTTGTTTTGTTGAAAAAGTGCAAAAACGTACAACATAGCATTTTTCCTCTCCGAAATGGCCATCTTCGATTTTTCCATAGAAAGGAGCGCAGTTAATGGCTGCGTTTTTATGAGATCATGTTTCCAGAAATGACTTTGTTGTGAAATACGTCGAGGTTATGAAGGGCAGAGCAGTTAGAAGAAATAAAGGTCGCTGATTTAAAACTGACAACAGTAACGAAGAATCTTAGTAAATTATAGTTTGTTTTGTCTGATAAATCAACAAAGTCAGCAAAAAATAAAAATGTAATAACAAGATCGTTAGGCAGGGGACGCCTGAGCGTCCCATGCTCCATTCTCCTATCATTACAGAGCACTTATACGAGTACGTGCACTAATACTTAATGACCAGATTTAAATTTCACACTAAATGTGATTCAAGTTTAAAGGCAAGAACTGCGACTTAGATAATACCAAGAAGAAAGAAAAAAAAAGTGGAAGAACTCTCATCTCAGGTTGAACTTTGTCTTCTGCAAGTTTAACTACTGGCAAGTATCAATCACGCCTATTCTGCATGTCCCCTCGCCATAATACTGGCCTCCATCACAACAATTATGCACAAGCAGAATGGAGAGGAAAGCTCACGAAGAAAAAGTTATACGCATCAAAGTAAACAGTCCTGTTATGTTTGGAGCATTCTCATCCTAACTATTTTTCTCGCCTAGGCAGTTAGTTAATTGAAACTTTTTAATTAGATAATTATAATTTCAGTTTGGAGATATTCGTAGTGAAGGCGCATGCACATATTTGGTGATTATACCGATGATTAGTGACAACGCGACCTCCGGCCCCACGCGAACACGAACACCATCCAGCAAGTCATATGCCTACCGACAAAAACTTTTGTATTTGCCCATCCAAAGGCATTAACTAATTCCATATTGACGGCACTCTCCAGCTCATCTCCATCACAGCTCTGAACATTTGAACTTTGCAAATAAAAAAGCAGGCCTTTTGCCCTTCTAAGACGAAAAACAGAAATAATGTATTCCCTGGAAAAATCTTCGTTCCGTTTTTCCATTTGCGATTTTGTTTGTAGCACCGCGCTATAAAAATGTTCCAACATTTATATTGTTCTTTTATTTACGTGCTACATATTTTTTTTCGATAAGAGTGCTGGACCACACAGCATCAGCGCAAAAAAGCTTGTCTCCAGCTATATATGTAGGTATCTCTTTTGGACATTTGTTATACTCCCAACCAGTATTCTGGAGGTAGTAGAAGCAGTACTTGAATGGTGCACGGGGGAAATGAATGCGCTGAAAAGCCGTTCTCTCCAGCACACAAGCTGAATACTAAATTTAGCTCCATTACGCTCTTCAATTTGCAGTGAAGCATGAATAACATTCGGAAAGATGGTTAATTTTTTATTAAGCTTGTGCTTGCGCTTAGCTGTCATGGGTCATTCTTATCTTCCGTGTATTTGGGGGTATGACTATGCCCCCTAGGTCAATCAAAACAAGACCATACCTTCAGTGTTTTATCCATATTGACGACTGGAGGATTTTCTGCTGAAGAGATTCATAAATTCAGAAACTATGGATTATTCCAGCGTTTGGAGAATAAAAAAAACTGGAAAGTGGCAGACAAGATTGTGGTCAGAAAATGTATCGTGTAATCCTGAGGGGTATAGGTTGCATCACATCTTAAGTATTATTTTAAAATGTTATTATTAATCGTTACCTCAGTCTAGTGTATCACTGCTGAACTCTGCTATGAAATAAATAATGCTGCTGGGCATGTGAATGTTGTAAAGCTTTATTGATACGTACATTAGCGTGGCAATTCCAGATATTACACTTTGTCGAGCCAGCATATCCTCATCAGTGCCTTTGTTGAAGTTGTCCATAGCACATCTTTCTAAAAAAAGCAGTGAGGGAAAAACTAAGGAAGCGTTTCTTCTCAAATTAAATCTTGCGTATTAACGCAGACGAAATTTAGTTCCTGTTATTGCGAAAATAGTTGTGAACTTTTGTAAGAGACCGATAAAATTTTACATTTTTTGGTGGGAATCGGGTTGACAGTTTTTGAAAGTTGTCGAGTTTTGAAGTTTGCTTGTGGTAGCAAAAGCGACCATCGTTCCACATGTCTTGTGCAAAGATTAACTCCAGCTTTAGTCACAATAGTGTACTAGGAGTTGTGCCGATAACTCATTCTAACCATCATCATTCTACCTTGTGCTCTTCGCAGATGGAATTTCGAGTGGTAACGATTGTGCTGATGGGATTGTTGACGATGTCCACTTTACTCGCTCTTGGGGTGACGGAGACTGAAGCGAGGCCTTCCAGAGCGAATTGGGCAGAGGTCATCAATTTATTAAATCGGGGAAGTGACTACCAGCGCAGGGCGGTCAACGAATGTGATAACTCGGTAAGGCATTTTTCATATTTAGAAATTATTTTGTAAATAAATAATTATAGTCGTAAGCCATGCAGCAATTCGGATAATTTTAGCACTATAATCGTATCATATTTGAGGAGACTGAAGGGAATAATATGTGCTGCTGTGCAAATTTCGACAGTCTCATAAAATCTTCTTTCTGTTCTTAAACAATTTTACAGAGTGAAATTCGTGAACTATGTCAGCGCTGTGCCAAAGCCACGAAATCGAAATGGGCCTACCCGCTTTGTTGTGAAGAGGAGAAGGAGAACACGCGGAACTTCTGTCGAAATTTCATAGGCTACCCCAACGAACTTAGTAATGTCCCATAATTTACAGTTTAGTTTTTTTTGCTACGTAAGATTCCTTGTAGAAAACTGTAAATTTTTCTTTTTATTACCGTTACTCTTCGTACTTGTGTATATATTTTCTCGTCCCATACATTTGTCCTACTTTCAAGTAATTACTGAGAAAGTAACGCGTTAATCTCTAAGTTATGGATAATTTAAGTCGTCTTCAGCATATTTTCACCTTTCCTCACCTCAACTACTGAATAGGAGAGTCCTTGCGTCATCCTGTTATCATTTATCAACGAAATGGGAAGAGGATTTTACTGGATAACATGGAAAACCTGTCTTCTCCGAAGGAGCGCCACAAGTCAAGTCACATAGACATATTACAGATAAGTATTTAAGACTAGTAACAAGAGTTAAGTCTGCAGGTGGGTCAACTTAGCTTCGTTTAGACGAAGTCTGAAACAGTCTGAGAATGCCCCAATCTGACGGCCATTTGTATAGAATTTTTGCCATAATTAGAATGACTGAATGAGCTGCTGATTTACTTTTTTTGCGTTGATTCATTGAATTATATGAGCCAAGCTAATTAGGTAGCTGCTGTTTGTTATTCTATGGAACGAAAGAATCTGTGAGCGGAAGAATTTCAACATGTACGTGGAAGTAAATACGAAGTAAACAAAAATTAAAATTCAGATATTGGAATATATGTCACTTGATAAACAAGCATGATGAAGATCAAGAATGATCTTATTTATCAAGATGAGGCTCAGTTTGTAGCATGTTCATTACGGATCTAAGATAACGCAGTTGACTTTAACGAAGCGAGATAACACACGTTTCAGTCTAGTTTTGCTGTACGTAAATAAGTAAAAGGGCAATTAATTAGTAATTATCGACTCCATGTATAGAATGGCTCTGATATCTAGTTACCAAAGATCACTCTCTCTCTCTCTCTCTCTCTGGATACTTGAGTCAACTGGCAACAAGTGGGCTTTTTCATTAATGTGACAAAAAACTTGCTTCCATTCCATCTCAAGCAGCGTAGCTCGCCTCTCGCCTCAAAATGATATTATTATCTAGCTATAACTAGAAGTAGTAGACTATCCAGTCTCCACTAATCCACTATACTATTCTGAGTGAAAGTTGAGGAATAGCCTTTTCTGGGGCATAATGAGAAAAATATGTCAAATAGCACTAATTCCTTGCTAGACAGACATCATACAAGTCTAGTTCTGTGACATTCCATTACCTACATATAACATTACTTATAATAATTAGATTAGAAAATCACGGGAGTTACTGAAAATTGTGGACAAGTAAAAATTGTATCGTGCAAAAATGCATGACGAATGAAGTTGGGTTGAATCGACTTTGCCTTTAAAAGTAAATCCACGTATCTGTTGAGATGAATTGGAACCATTTCTTTAAATTTATTTCGTTACAAAGTATTTCTCTTTTAAAAAATTAAAACTGTTCCAAATTACTTTGCAGCACTTAAGCAATTTTATCTTATCAATCTATAAACGTAACTTTTGAAATGAAATACATAAAGAACGTGGCTAATTATAGATAATGATTTGCCGTTGAGTCTGCTCGCTCGTGAGTCATTTTTATTATACTAGATCTCCTGTTGTTTTATGTTACATAGGTATACGTATCAAATATTTAAAAATAATTTGTAATTTCTTTTAGCCCCAGCTAACCAATAAGTACAGTACGATGATGAGAGACTATTTGTAGAAATCAGTACAGTAGCGCTTGTCAACTGTAGTTTCCAGATCTTCCAATTTAGCTTGCAAAACTTTAAAGAGTAACCCAAAATAAAATATAAAATCATAAAAACCACGACTGCGACTATGGGTGTAGTATGTAGATACATGTTTATCTAACTTAGCTTTTGATTGTATTTTTGCGGGCTTTGCGTAGGTACTAGTAGGCATCTACATTGAAATTGAAAGGTAGATTATGCTACCTTGTTTGACTAAAATTTATCAAATGAACAGCGAAAGTACTGATAAATATCAGTCTATAAAAACTGTTTTTTCTAAATAAGATGACTTAGAATGATATCTCCAGGAATACAGTATAGGGTTCTAAATTGAAATTCGTCATAAGAGCGAAATGTTTTTTGCGGAAATGGTTGTCCCGATAACCTTAATTTTATTGTCAGCTGAAATGTCAACATGTCTATTAATAATGTTTGTACATGTCATAAAGATTAGCATCAAGCTTAATGAATAAGTCTGTTATGCAATCAGATTGCGTTAAATGCCAAATGCGAGGGTTAATTGGATCAAGAAACAAACTAAATTTATAACAGGGGTTTCTTTGTTCTTGTACCTACTTATACCTAGTCAATTGAGACACGCGCGTTCACTGCAGACGATCTTATGACCAGTCAGTTCTCAAAATTATGATATTAAAGGATATCCATGCCATATCAAGATTAAAACTGGTGGCGTGGCGCAGAATGTCTGCTCACGTTCTCGCAGAGTGACCTAAACTAAACACGGCATATTTTGTCACCTTCCTCTATCGACATTTGACTGAAGACATATGGCAACCACGAAAAAATTTACTCTGTACTCTGTATATTAATATTAACTAGGTCTATCTGTCTGTAATGAACAAAAATTACTGATGGCTGAATGTTTAATAGCAATTACTTAACTAACTGATCATTCTTCAATTGCAATTAATATACTGATTAAAAGTGACAGTCCGATGTAGCCCAGATAGCCCAATTAATTTGAGCAGAGTTTTTTCGTTTCCATTTCCTGGTTTTAAAAATAGAAGTTTCTTTTAGCAACTAGATTGACAATAAATTACTCTATGACAGGATTAAAATTTAAAAAATGCTTAAAATTAAGGATAAAGGTTATGATAACTTCAGTTCAGCAGGTTGCTGTTTCCAACATCTATGATTTTACAACGATTCCAGGTATAAAGTTATGTTTAGGGACATTTGGATATGCGGAGAGAGTATGAACTGTGCGAAAGGGGATTTTATGATGTGAAAAGCCGAGTATTACTGTCTTTAAGTTTTAACTTACTTAATTTTTCTAAATTGTAAGCTTTCTACTTACTCTGTGCTAGTGCATATAACTTAACGTGTAATCAATCTAATACTTTTATGTAAAATGTAAGACCTGCCATTGGCTGTTGTTAAAATCATTGGCCATCTGTAGTCGGTTGTTTCACACTTGTCATAGGAGACTTTCTTTTTTATACATTCACTATTACTGATGACTAGTACAAGTTTAGCAGATAATTTGTATTTATTTACTGTTTTTAAAATTACAGTTGTTGAAACTAAATAAATGTGTCGAATGTTTTATTTTTTGTTAATGTAACAAAATAAACTATAAAAAATATTCTCAAGTTTCATTTCTGCATACAAATGACATTTCCTCCTGCAATCCTGCATCAGCCAAATCGTATGAATTTAGTATTTGCCACAAATTTCACAGACGATGCGAAATGCAGCCACAATAAATGCATACAGAAATGCACCTTTCGGTTTGTGCTATGAATATGAATTATTCACAGATATAATTCTGGCAATTCATCTGTGCATACAATAATAACAAGAACTATGACTAAGTATGCATTTTTCTGACCAGTTTATTATTGACCGTCGAAAAGTCTTATTAAAATTCAATTCTTTTTGTTGGTACTAACGAATTTAATTTACAATCACAACACTGACAGCTTATAGTAATACCAAAATAAGTTAACAAAAAAGCGATATAAAATTACATAAATGTAAGTGAATTAAATTGCGCATTTTGTTTTTACATTATATTTTTAAAATCAAAAAGAGAAAGCAGGGTGCTTACAACAGACTTTTGACAGTTCAGTGCACGTAGTAAGTTTAGCAATTAGTCATCGTATCACTTGGTCATGATGATGATGACAGTATTATTCATTGTATAAACATAAAATAGAACAAAATTAACTTGCATTGTTTGATTGTTTGTAAAATAAAAATTCAATCATGGTTCTAACTTAGGTAAATTTCAGGTAATTGCCGGAGCTTTGATATTCAAGCGGACAGCCTGGATTTGATTTTTGAGGTTCAATTCTGGTCCATAGACTGCATTACACACATTGCATAAAATTAAATCTCAATCACTTCAAACGTCACCCTAGTCTGCTATCGGACTTGCTCTACGGTACTACGGTTCTGGTACTTCCGACATCGATAAAATTGTCACTTAAGTAACTATACACTATGCATTACGGATTGACCTTTATTCTAGGTTCCATTAGGTCTACCCCACCCTCGTATAAAATATTGCAGATTCTGCAGAATTATACTTTGCAGCAGAGTTTGTGCGCACAAAGTGCAAACCTAAACATTCTATAATTCACGATACTGCAGGTTAAAAATTCTGCTGGAAAAACTTGGTTATGATTAACTAACAAGACTGATTACGAAACAGTTTTTATATCTAACTACAGAGATGAATTGATGGAGAACGTTCTTCTATGATTTTGGTAAACAAGTTTTTCTGTTTTACGCCATATACTACAGAACAGCCAATTATTCATTTTCCACTATTAATATAATCAGGCAGATTTCAGATCTGGACAACTTATCATAAAATTAATAATCCCGTTTTATTACTAAATTTCAAATTAATTCCATTTTGTTTCTCAGTTGTCTACTCTCATTTCTCATGCATTTATATATTTCTATCATTCTATTTACAAGTTATACATACAGTACAACTCAACTCATAAACAGCCGTACATTTTGCGTGTACAATATACTATGTATATATTATTACGCAAGCATACATGTGAAATACTTTATATATTTGTATAACTATCTAAACTATACATAATATTAAATAACTAAATAACAAATAACACTCGCATCATTAGTCAAGAAAGGGATCACATAGTTTAGTGGTTTACGCTGTAATATTATGCTATTTATAAAAGCGGTTCATGGGGCATTAGGTAAATAAAATCTCCAATCCTTCCACAATATCAGTTTGTCCCAATTTCGCATTAAATCAGACTTGCCACTATACATGTTACTCCTTATTCTGCCCCTGTCCGTGTCTGTAATTTTTTCCCAGGAGTATGAAGCTGATGCCACCTCGAAACTAAAATATTGATAAAACTGACAAAAGAATAAAAAATGCTGACTCTGATTCTGATCATCTAAAATTGGGCTGCCAGCTATACAATCACCTCTATATAACACTTCTGAACTTGGCACTTGCACATTTTCCCAATGACATGATAATAAGAGAGCACACAAAAAGCAGTAAGCATTCACTAGACATGCTTATATTATTCGTATTCAACAACTGCACATTTTTCATTATTTAACCATTAGTATATTATTGAATCATTTATATTATTGTTAGTACACAGAAAGTGTTAGTATGGAGATAGGACCAAAAAGTACAAAAATTAAGTAATTTCATAATTATGTGCAAAGTTACATGTGTGCATTATTGTTATTTTTGCACGAAACTTGTCTTTATCAAGTAACTATTTAGATGTAGCCCACAAATACCCCCAAATTATTCTGAATGTGAATATTTTATTCTATAGAATATTATATAATATAATATTCTGACTGCAAAGGCAAAGCGACAAGACAGATTCCTATGAAAGTCGCATTTTAAACCTACTAATTACTTTTATTAGTATATATAATTTTGATGCTAAATACGACCGATTTTGCTTATGACACTATTGGCAGTTTCCTCCTGTCCACTCATACTAACAACAATACCATAATATACCAACTCCCATAACTTGTAAATTAATGCAGTAATTGCATACATAAATGGTAAGTAGAACTGGTCAACTTTTGAGATAATTAGCTGGCTATTAATTGACTAGTGCAAGATATCTGCTAAACTACTATGTATGTATCTACTTCATTACGAATACAAAGCGAATCCAAAGGTAAAAATCTACCTAATCTAAATCTTATCAAGGAAATAATTTCTTGAGAAGACACCTAAAGTTTCTAATAAGTGGAAAAATGTTTTGGAAATAGGAATTAGTCAGAATGATGTTTACTTATACAATATGATTTCATGTAGCATGACTACATCCAATTATTTACTTGATAAAGTCTCCAGTTTTCTTTCTATTAGTAGTAACTCGGTTGCCTCTATTCAATTTAACTTTGTAAGGCCTAGTGTATTGAATTAAGAAAATATTATTAAGAAGGCATCATCACATGAATCCTTCTAATTTAGCTTAGCGATTCAGTCACAGTACGTTATTGGGTTTGATGACCCCCTCTTTGTTTTAGTCGATATATTATGAACAGAAATTGGATGTGTCCTTAAAATTTCATGTACCATATTATATTACTTCACACATTAATCAGCTTTTCTTGGCTTGCGACGTCTAGTTGGTTGAGGGCTCTTATCTTCAGCCTCAACAGCACCTTCACTGTTTCTTCTTGAACTCTGCTGGGAGTTTGTAGCTTCATCTCCTTGTTCTGATTCAATTTCTGAGTCTGCTGGAGACTTGTCATCCTGGATTTCTTCGGTCAAGTCATCGTCTGACTGTTATATAAAACAAAAACAGTACATAGCATGCTTAACTTGTAGTCGTTTCTCGAATTATGTTTAGTCAATATACTTAGAACTAGAACTTCAGCAATTACAGTACAATATACTACTGCCTAACAATATTTGATAATACGTACATCTTTCTTCTTTTCTGACGCCGATCTTCCTCCCCCTGATGTTCCCGAAGGACCTTGTTGAGCACTCTTGATGTGAGTAGATGCTGCTGGTGGGTAAACCAAGTCGATGATGCAAACTAAAATCTGTTTCATTATAAAAATAATACTTAGTTGCTGCGAATATGAGGTGGAAATGAAAAATTATTATAAAACACTATAATATTTTTAGTCCTAGCATAAGTTCATGAGTTGGTCTTGGCGTAATAAAAGTAACACCATAAAAATGCAAACTTACCAAACCCAAAATAAGACCTAACAGTATAGTAGCAAATCCAAAAATCACATACGCTGCCCAAGCTGGAATTCCATATTGCTCCAGCATGACATTCATGAGGTTCTGCAAAAGAGGACAGGAAGCAAATCGAAAAATTTGTATTATTCATACATGTGTTGTATACAGTCACAAAGTACCTAATCCCGATAAAACATAGGAAAGCGAACCATTTTTTGAAACGTACCCGAATACTCATAGAAATTTTGTAAAATTGGGATATCAGTGTCATTTGAATCGATGACGGCGACTGCCAAGATGAGATTGGTTCCACAGCTTCCCATTTCTTTTCCTCTATATAAGACAGAAAGTCTTCCTTATTTCGTGGTCCCTTGTACTGACGAAAAACACCATCTTTAACGTGGAATATAGTTGGTAGAGCTGCAATAAATAGTTTTTTTAACATGAGTTTTTCTCAAAACAAACAGTTAAATGAAATTGAATGTGAGAATTAATCGACCACCGCAAAAATATAACTCGAAGAAAGAAATCCAACCATACCTGTTATCATAAATCGACCGCTCAAGCCAGGGCTGTTTGTAATTTCAACCTGTCCAATGCTGATCCCGAGATCCTTACTCCACGAAGAAAAGTCCTCCCAAACAGGCTGCAAGCTTCTGCATGCAGGACACCAACGGGCGAAACTAAAGGGAAAAAACAAAACAAGTATTTACAAATAAATTTACGCAATCAATAACTTTAACTTCAAATAAATAAATAATAGAATGGACATGCACTAAGCTTAACTTAACTTAAATAAAATACAACTTAAATAAAAACTAAAATAAAAATAAACACAATGTCTGCTTTCACCTGAATCAGATTAGCATCTTTCGCAGCAACTCCTCCAACCTTTACGTGGATGAACACAAGATACAGTGCAATTACGGAAGCACTAAAGATCTGGGAGCGAGCCATTTTCCCTTATTAAGAAAGTTATTTTCTCTTTTTGAAACCTCTTCACATAAAATGATTCCTGGGTCAAAATCCCAAACAATTTATCTACTGTGACAATACAAATTTAGCCCTATCAATCACTCATCATCACTTTCTTCCTCTCTTGAAGCACTATTTCCTTTTCGAAGCTGTCAAAATACTCATCAGTTATCACAATAAATCAGTCATTCACAAGTGTTCTCTCGCTTAGTTCATCTAACCCTGTACTCCTACATCAACGGCCGGCTAAAAAAAACACAGAATCGCTTCAGCGATCACAACTCAGCAAAATCTCAGAAAAAATTGAGTAACGAAATATGTATCTCAGTTCGACAGAGCATGCTCAGTGGAATGAACACGAAGATTATCTTACTGCCACGTAAAATTTTAGCAATAATTAACCATATTATTATGTAACATTAAATCACTAACATGCAACCACTATCTCCCTGCCTGCACACTGTTTAGCTTATTCACAATAAAATTGGCAAGAAAAACTGCTCAGTTTGCAGAATACTGAATTATGAAGCTACGAAAGTACAAAAACAGAAAGATCGGGCTTTTCACCATTTATGACATTGCTAAGAGCGGATCGGCTGATTTTATCATTCGTTTTCAGCAAAATTTGGACTTGGAGAAAGGAAAGTGAGCAACGCCAGCCAGTCACAGTAAGCAAAAGCAAACCATGCCATGTTACACTACAAACAAGAGCATCGCAATCGCATATCGCAGCAAGCAGCACCCTCCACTTCCACATATGCACAACATAAAAATACCGATACATTCGATGACGGTGATATAACCAAAACCAACAAGGCACACCGCACTGCAAGCAAGCACACAAAGTGAGATGACTCGTTCTAGTCTCCTCGCCCATACTGGCTTACTATGCGTACCGAGTGGGGTTTTCAACATGGGCAAAAGCAACCCTGTTTAGCTGACGCATGCGTGCGGTTACAACTTGGTACGGTAG